>RCUC01140397.1:0-242207 GCA_003697995.1 Taxidea taxus jeffersonii
TTTTTTTTTTTTTTTTTTTTTTTTTGCCATATCATCTGTTATGTCTGTGAACTCTGAAGTAATACACAGAGCAGATGAAAATGGAGCTGCTCCTGTGGAAGGGCTGGGCTAGGCCTCCCTCACGCCTGGACAGCAGCCCTGAGCATGCCTGCAGGAAGCCTCTTAAAACCCTGTTCCTACCACACCATGAGTCTCCCGGGAGAGAGCTCCCCTTAATGGCTTTTGGGCTGTATAGACATAGTTAAATTCCAGAAGGTGATATATGTGTATCTCAGAAGGCCAAACAAGATCTCATTCATATGGCTATCATTTAATTTTAATCAGCTCATGAAAGTCATGAGTCACCATGGACTGAAAATCTGAAAGTTCTAGAGCCACAGACATGTAGCCACAGTCATCTGCCATCAAATGATTGCACGTTCCTTGGTCGCCTGCCATCTGCAGGCAATATATATATATATATTTTTTTTTTAATTTGGACCACGTCTCTCAAAAATACTTTTGTTGGTTTTAATTTCCTTAAAAGTTCACATTTCCCCTTAAATTAAAAAACAAAACAAAAGAAATTAAAAAAAACTCCGTCTACCCAGTTCAAAAAAAAAGAAAAATTTAAGTGTTTCTGAGGATTAATGAGTTACTCCCTCTATCGCTCAAGGGTCTACTTTCATTGGTTCATTTTATCACCTTATTTTTCACTCGATATAGAGTCTTGAGGTTGTTACAGATCCGCCCCCCCACCCCGGTTGTAAGTATCTCATCTCTACTAAAAAAATGGAATCTCAAGCTCATGCTCTTGACTGGTGGCTTCCAAGGAAAGTTACAACATGGCGGCCTCACGAGACTGGACCATTTGAAGACAAGTCCTCCGCAGCTTTGACTTGCCAAGGGTGGGGCTTGAGGGCTTTCCACAGACACCACCAGCATTTATTTGGCACCTGATATGTTCTGACCCCAGCGTCTGACGCAGGATATCACATTTAATCTAGTACTGGGAAGATACTTTGCTCATTAGGAAATAAGTACTGGAAAGGTTAAGTAACTCACCTGAAGCCTGGATTCAAATCCAAGTTATCCTGGCTCTCGTTCTTATGCTCCTTCTGCTAGGTAGAATTTCATGTCCTCTAAACATCTGGGATTCTAGAATGTTCTAGAGCAGTTTGCTATTAACCTAGCAGAGCCTGGTTTGGGAACCATTGGATGGTAGTTATAACATCACATATTTGTGTAAAAGGCAAATTTGCAAAGCTGGAGGTGCTATGACGTGTTGTAATTATTTTATTTTATTTATTTTTTTTTTAAGATTTTTTATTTATTTATTTGACAGATCACAAGTAGGCAGAGAGGCAGGCAGAGAGAGAGAGAGAGAGGGAAGCAGGCTCCCTGCTGAGCAGAGAGCCCGATGCGGGACTTGATCCCAGGACCCTGAGATCATGACCTGAGCCGAAGGCAGCAGCTTAACCCATTGAGCCACCCAGGCGCCCCTGTTGTAATTATTTTATTTTATTTTTTTTTAAGATTTTATTTATTTATTAGAGAGAGAGAGCGAGCGAGTACAGGCAGACAGAGAGGCAGGCAGAGGCAGAGGGAGGAGCAGGCTCCCTGCTGAGCAAGGAGCCGATGTGGGACTCGATCCCAGGACGCTGGGATCATGACCTGAGTCGAAGGCAGCCTATTAACCAACTGAGCCACCCAGGCGTCCCCCTGTTGTAATTATTTTAAAACAGCTAAGTCATCTGAGTAATGCTTCAGGACTGCACTGAACAACGTTCACTACAAATCCTGGTCTCAGCCTCTTTTTGCTGTTATACATTCTTCAGACCAGTAGCAAAGAGCATTGTATATTTATATGTTATATGTGTGATGTTTTGTAATAGGAATCTGTTCCTTGACATTGTTGCTTTAAGATTATCTTGGTGGAAAGCTGAAAACATGTTTCTTAATTGTGTTTATATTTCTCTAGGCACGGTCCTTCCTGGTATGTACTTCAACTTTCCAAGTAGTTAAATTATTATAATTAGATAGTTACATTAATTAGAAATGGTTAAGAACATAATTTTAAAAAATCCAAATGATCCAGCTGGGATTGTTAACAGTTCATGATCCAATCAGTTATAATAGAATAGTAATGCTACATTCTTCTGTTGATTCGAGTCCAAATAACAGGAAATTTCTGGATCAGATGCAGCTGTTTATAATGTCCTATTTGGCTGACAAAAGTAAACTTGTTTCTAAATTATTGAACAGTTTGTCCCTGAGATTGAAAACAATTATGATCCTCTCTGTTAATTAATTCTTTGAGTCCTCTTGATTCACAAATCTAGAAATTTTTCTATTGCATTTATAAAACATTTTTAATTGATGAGGTAGAAATTTATTTTAGATGTGATTTAAATGGACACATCTGGTTGGATTGTGCAGGGCTGTATTTCATTTGTTTGTGGTGTGATTATGCATGAATTTAATTTCAAGCTATGATGATTGGTAGTTATAGAACCAGGAATGAATACTCATGTTGCTTTGACTATGAACTTCTGCATTCTCCCAGAAAGGAAAGGTAAAATTGTGAAGATCTCATTTATCTTTGGTGCTGTTTCCATCATTGTTGCTTTCCCTTTAAAAAGCCTGCTTAAGCTCAGAGCCATGATGAGGTAGCACCTAACACCTGTTGGAATGGCTGAACTCAACACAAGAAATGACAGGTGTTGGAGAGGATGTGGAGAAAGGGGAACCTTCTTGGTGGGAATGCAAACTGGTGCAGCCATTTTGGAAAACAGTATAGAGGTTCCTCAAAAAGTTAAAAATAGAACTATCCTAGGATCTAGTAATTGCACAACTAGGTATTTACCCAAAGCATACAAAAATAGTGATTCGGGGGCACCTGGGTGGCTCACCTGTTAAGGGTCTGCCTTCAGCTCAGGTCATGATCCCGGGGTCCTGGGATAGAGCCCAGCATTGGGCTCCCTGCTCAGCAGGAAGCCTGGTTCTCCCTCTCTCACTCCCCCTGCTTGTGTTCCCTCTCTCGCTGTGTCACTGTCAAATAAATAAGTAATTTTTAAAAATGCTGATTCAAAGGGGCACATGTTTCCCAGTGTTCATAGCAGCATTTTCTGCAATAGCCAAATTATGGAAAGAGCCCAAGTGTCCATTGACTGATGAGTGAATAAAGAAGATGTGGTGTATACCACGTCATATATAATGGAATATTACTCGGCCATAGAAAAGAATGAGATCTTGCCATTTGCAATGACATGGATGGATCTAGAGAGTATAATGCTAATCAAAATAAGTTAGGCAGAGAAAGACAAATACCATAGGATTTCACTCCTATGTGGAGTTTAAGAAACAAAACAGACGAACACAGTGGGGGAAAAAAAGAGAGAGGCAAACTATGAGACTCTTAATGCTAGAGAACAAACAGGGTTGCTGGAGGGAGGTGGGTGAGGGTATGGGCTGGATAGGGGGTGGGCATTAAGGAAGGTACTTGCTATGATGAGCACCAGGGGTTTTAAGTGGTGAATCACTGAATTCTCCTGCAACTTAAAAAAAAAAAAAAAAAAAGCCTAGTTAAGCAGTAGAAAGTGCTGTCATGTTTGCTTGGGAGCAGTCCTTCTCGAAAGTTCTGTGTTGGACTAACCATGGACTCAGCAGCCAAGGCCCCCTGGTGACGTGAGGCAGCCCCTGTAAGAGCCATCTCTGCAGGGCTGCAGCTCACAGTGGGTGAGGCCAGAAGCCCGAGTTGGGTGGGAAGCCATGGAGGAGGCCTCAGCAGAGCGTCATGCTGTTGGATCAGTTGCTGTCGTGGGAGGTTTAGGAAGGTGGTTGGGGAAGCTGCTTGCACGGTGATGAGCTGTAGCTCTGGGTGGATGCAGTCGGCTGGCATCATGACTTAGTGGGACCCCCCCCCACCCCCTGCCGAGACTGGCTGTCTTGACCACCGTCAGGAAGTGCTGTTTCCCCAGAGCAGGGTTTCCCTCAAGGCCAAGAGGAACATGGGTCAGAGGCTACCTCGGGCAGGAGCCTAGCAGGTCAAAGGAGGCAGCTACATGGGAGAGTGGTGTCGCCCCTGGGTTTCACCCCAGATGAGCTGATGGAAGGTAGTGCTGCAAGGATGCACTGGGCAGAGCTGGGCTTGTCTCCCGCCCACCTTGGGCTTTGTGTTTTATTTTACTTGAATTTGGTCCGATCTCTGGGAGCAGTGTGGTTTACTGTGGATTACTGAATCTGCAGAACATGGGGCACCCTCTACTTGGCGAGCCTCTCTCCCCTCTCTTCAACTGTATTTGATCACACACCTCCAGGGATAAAGGGCTGTACCGTGTGCCCACCCCCAGCAACCCAGGAAGGTATGGATTATTTGTTATCCCATCTCTCAAGTGGGGCAACTGAGCACAGAGAAGGAGAACGGAGCCCAGAGAACACCTGAACTTTGAAACAAAGGAGTCACTGGAAGGTCAAAACCCGTTAACTTCTGTGCAGAGAACTACTTGTGGTTTAAGAGGGTGCCCCAAGGGCTCCCTGGGGGAGTGGAAGGGGTGGTCACAGGACTTTGATAGACAGGATTTGTTTGTCCCCTGCAGTTGCTGTCTTTATCCTGTGACATTCTTTACACACTAGTGACTTCTGGAGAGTATGTAGAAGGTGCAAAGTGATAGGCCTGGAGAAAGGTGTCATAGCTGACTCAGAGCTCAGATCTTTAACTCCATCAGAGGAATTCCAAATGTTGGATTTTGAAGGTTAGGTTTAAAAGAATTCATTAATCTATGGGACATCCCCTCAAATCCATAAATAACTGTGGTTGTTTCTCATGGAGCTGAATGTTTTCCTTATTCACGTGCTCTCGT
This sequence comes from Taxidea taxus jeffersonii, assembly GCA_003697995.1. NCBI lineage: Eukaryota > Metazoa > Chordata > Mammalia > Carnivora > Mustelidae > Taxidea > Taxidea taxus. Next base: position 4,842 of record RCUC01140397.1, read on the forward strand.
TCCCTGCTAAGTCTTGAACTTGGGAATCCCCCGGGATCTCCCTAACCTTCTTCAGTGTTGTACACTGATGGTATGCCCCGTTTTCTCACCTTTGAGTACAGCGGCGAGACGGACATCATTGGTGGACATCAGGCATCCCCACCAAAAGGGTCACATCTTTTACATTATCTGGCCTCATTAAGAAATTAGATGTTTCCCAAAAGCTGAATTGTAATCTTTGAAGCCCCAAACTGAAAACAACTACATCTTTTAACTATTTTGCCTAGAAACATTTAAAAAATATCCTTCTAAAGAAAAAACTCCAAATCACTTCATATTCGCTTTTTAAAATGTGTTAAACACAAGGAAGCTTTAAAGGGACATCATCATCCCTAGCTACACCAGTTACTGAGCTGAGCTCTAGTGTAATGGTGCCCGAGGGATGTTGGCCCCACATGGGACGAGCCCCCCCATGACTCTAGTTTTATTAGTCAGGGTTCTCCAGAAAAATCGGGCAGGGTGGACAGAGAGGGTGAGGGGAGAGATTGATTTTAAGGAATTGGCTCACCCAGTTGCAGAACCTAGTGACTGGCAGGCCAGAGACCTGGGGAAGACTTGTAGTTCAAGTTCAATGTCTGTGGGCTGAGTTCCCTCTTCTTCCTGGAAGAAGGTCTTCTGTTGAGTCCTTCAGCTGATTCTGTGTGGCCCATCACCTTACAGAGGACACTCTGCTCTACCCAAAATCTGCTGACTCAAATGTTCATCTCCTCTTAAAAATACCTTCCGAGAAACATTAGAACAACATTTGATTGACTGTCTGGGCACTGCAGCCTAGCTAAGGAGACACACAAAATGAAGTCTCACAATTTCTTTATCAGCTTTTAAGTAATTCTCTTGCCTCTTCGTTTGAGACCAGGGTGTCTCTAGGCATGTATTGTAGCTGAAGATAGAAATTCTCTGAACAGCACACCCCATACCTTCCATTTGTCATGTTGTATCCTGAGAAACCAGATTGCCAGTTTACTTAAATTCCTTTTAAAGTAAGATACGTAGTGTAAAGGGGAGAGGAGCTCACTCTCTAGAGTGTGTGTGAATCCGCTGTCTGTGGCTTTCCCTCTGCCTGGTTTTTCACTGATGGTGGAACCAGCAAGGCTGTGACTCCCAGAGAAGTCTTTTCAATACCACGTAAAGGTGATGCTATGTCTGGACCACAGGAAGCAGACATCAGGACTCCTTTCTTGGGTCCTACCCCTTGGTATTAATGGTCTGAATTTTCTTTTTCTTTTTCAATTTGGTATGTTGGTACCGCAATTCAGAGATCTGCCAACGTTGTTACAAGGTTCGTTTCTAAGAAAGACTAGAGGTTTCTATTTGGGCTTCTTTGGCCAGCCTTTATTGTGTGTAATTGGGTTGTTAAAGACTTTACACTCTCTGGTATGTGGAGGTCAGGACCAAGCTTTCGAAAGAGAACTCAGAAGGGAGATGCCCCCTCCTCGGCCCCCAGGTCAGATCACTCACTGCAGGCCCCTCCGTAATTAGAAGCTCAGCCCACTTTTCACAAACGCCGGTGTCTTGAGTTGAGAGGCCTCTTGAGGACTTCTCATCATAGACTCTGCAGAAGCTTTAGGCCTTCCTGGGCTTTGCAGGCAGTGTTTGGAATGGATGTTGTGTGCATGGGAGTCCCCTTCAAGAATGGCACAGCAGGCGCCCTGTACTCACTCATCATGTGGCTCTCTCTCTAGACGGAGTGATCAACATGAGTATCCCCATCGTGCTGCCCGTCTCTACGGACGATAAGACGCGGCTGGAGGGGCGCAACGAGCTTGTCCTGACACACGGTGGACGGAGAGTGGCCATCTTACGAGACCCTGAATTCTACGAACATAGAAAGGAGGAGCGTTGTTCCCGTGTGTGGGGGACAATGTGTGCAAAACACCCCCACATCAAAGTAAGTGGCAAGACCTTTGGAAGGGCTTTCTTGGTCTCTTTGAGCTTAGGACAAAAATCATTCTATTTCTTTTATTTTTTCAAATATTTTATTTATTTGACACAGAGATCACAAGTAGGCAGAGGGAGAGGGGGAAGCAGGCTCCCCACCGAGCAGAGAGCCTGATGCAGGACTCCATCCCGGGACCCTGAGAGCATGACCTGAGCTGAAGGCAGAGGCTTAACCCACTGAGCCACCCAGGCACTCACATTCCTTTTTATTTCTTCATGAAGGGCTTAAACACTGGGATCATATGGAGGAATGCTTTTTTTTTTTTTTTAAATCAATTTATTTATTTGAGAGAAAGAGAGCATGAGCAGGGGAAGGGGCAGAGGGAAAAGAGAGAAACTCAAGCAGACTTTTTGCTGAGCGTGGAGCCCGACGGGTAGCTTGGTCCCACGACCTGAGATCATGGCCTGGGCTGATGTCAAGAGTCGACCCTTAACCGAATGCACCACCCAGGTGCCCCTGGGGTGCATTTCTAAGGGAGGTCCTGTAGGCTGTGCCTTTGGAGATCTTTCTATAAAGGGGCAGAGAAGCATCTTTCTGTTTGAGGGCTGCTCTGAATGATCCACTCTGAGTTATCAGAGGCTGCAATTGCTGGTTCCCTCTGCTAAATGGGAAACAAGTGGACTGGGTAGAGGATTTAGTTTGGCACCTTGAGTAAAGGACAGATATCCAAGTCATAGCTATGCCCTCAACCAGAGCTTGTGGCTTTCTCCTTCCATCTTGGAAACTCACTGGGGGAAGCGGATTCCTTCATCCAGAATGGTTCCAACCAACCACTGGGAAGAGGCTCTGGGCACATGCCCTGTGGTTGGCAGGGGTGGGACAGGGGTCAGTGGCATCCTTTCAGTAAGAGGGGACAACTAGGGGTGAGGTGTGGCAGAGTCTCCAGAGGGAAATAGCACATTTTTATCAGTGGTTATTTTAAGATTGAAAATGTATTCATCTGATTGGGATCATTTTGAGTCGTTCCTGCCTAAAGGCAAAATGGGCTAAACCTTCTCAGATTTCTTCACAATTTCTACCTGGTGGTGGTGGGGGTGGAGGGTCTCCTGGAATTGCTGGGTGTGGTTCCTTTCCTGTAAAGGAAAGTATATGAAACTGAATGCCAAAGCCATGCCTCCCTGAGGATAACAGCCTTAGGGCTGAAAATTTAAAAAGCCATATAAAAGGAGGAGCCAGACTCAGAATAACCCTACAAGTAACCCCACGCCCCTACAAAAGATGTTTGAATGAACCTACTGGAATTGGTTGGACAAACGTTGTTCTGGTTTTGTTTCTTCAAGTTGTGAAATGTTGCAAGGTAGGAAGGGCTCTTTCAAGGCCTCTGAACACAAGAGGTTAATGAGCAAAGAGTTAATGAGCTTCTCCTGTAAAATCTGCCTTCTGGTTGAATCTGAACAGTGTGTCCATGAGGCTGGTAGAAAGCCTTGGAAATTGCTGGATACTGACTGAAAGTGATTTGAGAACTGTGTTCTGGGCCTTGATCCTGCCTGTGTTTCATCTACTTGCTGGTTCTTATGGTCTCGGGTTGGAACCTGATCTTCAGTCAGTGACCCAGAGAGGGAAGGATGACCCTTCATCCCCTTGCTTCAGAGATGTCCCCTCCTGGGGCCCACTATCCACATCTACTCTAGTAGCACTAAAAGAAACACCTGAGGAGGCTCTCGAGAATTCTTTCTTTTCATCTCGGTGGCAGTTGGAGCTCAGAATTTCTTAGAAGCCAGGGAACGTGGTGCTGTGCCTTGTGGTCTTGGTCGTCTAGTCAGTGACTGTCCTGTGAGGTCATTACAGGGACTCTGCAAACATTCCCAGTGAGCTGATGGCGAGAAATGGGCCAAGGATAACCCGGCAGAGGGAGGCACTCACTGTACACACCACACTGGGAGGGCGACGTGTTCATCAGACATGCAACACTGGCTGTTTCAGGGAAGGGACTCTTTTCACTGCCCTTTTAGAACCTTGAAATTTACACTTAGTTTTTTTCTTTCCTTAACCCAAAACTTCCAAAATAACCCCTTCCAAAAGTGGCTGTGGTGGGCCTTCTTGTATTTCCACGTGGCCCAGGGCGTAATCGGCTGCGTCAGTTCTGGGGTTTGGCGCTGAGTGCTGCCTGTGAGTTCGTGAAAGTTGGGAGTCCTGGCGTTGAACAGCAGTATTCAGGGGTCCTTCCTGGACGTCTCCAGGGGCAAGCACCTCACCCCCAGCTCGCACCCCTTCTCCTCAGACCTGCTCCCCAGTGGTGGGCCTTGCCAAATCCTGGGCGTCCTCCTTGCTTCCTCTTCCTCCCGTGTTCGTTCGGCCGCTGGGTGCTGGCGATTCTCCCCCGACAGATGGCTTGATGTTGGGCACTTCTCTTCTGTTCCCTTGGGCCAGGGCGCTCATCTCCTCCCTGACCCCTGCAGTGGCCTGCCTGACCCATCTCTGGCTGCCATCGTCCCGCGTAGCAGGCCAGCCTGTCGTCCCCTCTCCTGCCCCTGCCCCCTCACCTGGTTGTCACCCCCTTCCTCCCCGTGACGCAGTGTGCCTTCTTTATGCTTCCAGAGCACTTTGCCTTGTCTGACCCCAGCTGTCCTACTGTTTGGTTACCCATTCGGGCTTCTGCCAGCCCAGGAGATGAAGGACCGTCATCATCCACTGAGCCCCCAGCCAGGGCTGGGTCCACCCTGCAGGTGGAGTTCAGGGGAGGCAGCAGGTGTAGTGGGAGCAGCAGCTTGGTTTGGGGGTCCTGGACGTGCTGTCCTGGCTTCTGGGAGACCCTGTGTGCCCTTGAGCGCTTCCCTCTTCTCTGCAAATGAGGTGTCAAGTCCCTGTCACCTCTCCTTGTCACCCCAGAGCTGCTGGACCAGAAATGAATGTGTTCTCCATGGGGATCGCCTCTTGATCCTTATCTCTGAACCCTCTTGTTGTGACCTTGTTTTCCCAAAGCCTCCATTCCGCACTTCCTCCTGGTTTCTTCCCCCTCCCCCGCCCCTTTTCATTCTGCAGAGTCACCTCCCCATGCTCAGCGGTACCTCCAGGCTGTGTCTGTCAGGTTTCTCCTTGCCCCCTCAAGGCTCCTCAGAACAGCTTCGTCTTTGTGCTGGGGTTTGAACTCACCCTCTCCTCCTTTTTGCATTGCTGTTGCCTGTGATTCCAAGCCCTCATGTTGTCTCTGACTCCCCAAAGCCCGTTCCTCATTTCTGTTCATGCACCCAGGTTTGCGGACTCTCCGGAGGAGGTGGGGGCCCCTAGGCCACAAGGCCTGGGAAATGGGGCAGAGCCACTGAACGTCCCTTCCTGGGGAGTGAGATCTCAGTTCTGGGGACAATTGGGCCATCTTGGGGAGTGAGGTACCTGCTGCCTTTCCCCATCTCAGCAATACCAGAAGCATAGGTGCAGCATTGGTCATCACACAGACACATTTTTAGGCTGAGTTGTGAACCCAGTTGGATGGGTGTTGCCTTCACCAACTGAACAGAGGGTGGGCCCCTAGCGTCCAGCAGGAGTCACTGCACGCCTAGGGATGTAGGGTAAGTCCAAATTTTTATCTGTCACCTATCTCTGAGCAAGGAGGAGAAAGTAAACGCACAGGTACGGGGATTTGACAGTATTCTTACTACGTGATTGTCCTCCCTCCACCCCCACAGTCGTGTTTTTCTTTTCCATTACTGTGACCCCCCTTCCTGCCAGGCTCACCCTTTCTTTGTGGGGCCCATGGTGAATGGAAGCCCACAGACCATGTTACCTATCGAACTAACAAACTTTTAGATAAAATATGTTCTGTCCTTCTACGTTGACCACTATTCCTTGAGAATAACTTGGAAGGTCAGGCTCAAATTTAAATTCTGCAGATTATCTGAGAGAAATCCAGAGTTAGTTAATTAGTCCATGCTTAGCCTCAGATGTGGACTTGGCGACATACTGCCGCTCTTTGGACATTTTCTTTTGTTTTCAAATTAGAGCGAAACTAAGAAGGATGCTTCTCTTAAAGTTTCCTTAGAAATTGTTATTAGCAATAATTGACTGGTAGAAAACGACTTGCCCCACTCCCCCCCGCCCCCCACTTCTCTGTTTCGGGTTCTTATTGAAAACAGTCTAAGACACATCAGGCTATATTAGGAACATGCTGGCAGTGGTGCTCAGAGAGTGGTTTGCGGGACACTGGGGGTCCCCAAGACCTTTCCACAGAACCCCAATCTCAAAACTACATTCCTAATACTGAGACATAATCTGCCGTCACCACTGGGCTGATGTTTGCAATGCCGGTGCCACAGCCATGGTCCCCGGACTCAAGACGGGGACACCCGTCTCCACTCAGGTCGTCCCCCGACACCAAACATTTGCAGCAAAAACAGGGCCAGCTTCGGTTAAGAATGTTCTTGATGATGGGGTTCCTGGCTGGCCCAGTCACTTGAACACTCGACTCTTGATTCCGGCTCAGGTCTTGATCTCAGGGTCTTGGGATCGAGCCCCTCGCTGGGCTCCCCCCCACCCCCGGGCATGTGGAGTCTGCTTGAGATGCTTTCTCTCCCTCTGCCCCTCCTGTATGCTCTCTTTAAAAAAAAAAAAAAAAGTATAAAAGAGTTGAGAGACCAAAAAGTTTGAGAAATACTGTGCTAGGAATGCTTAAGAATGGAAGGCAGTTCAGGGATGACCCAAGGTTGATCTAGAAGGAGAAAATGGTTTTCAGATACACTAAGTTGACACTCACCCAGCTTTACTCACGGCCTTTCTAGATGGTGATGGAAAGTGGGGATTGGCTGGTTGGTGGAGACCTGCAGGTGCTGGAGAGAATAAGGTGGAACGACGGGCTGGACCAGTACCGCCTGACGCCGCTGGAGCTCAAGCAGAAATGTAAAGAGATGAATGCTGGTACGTGGCCTGGCTTTCATGCCTCTGTCAGTCCTCCTCCCTACTCTCTGATTACAGAATTCAAGGTACCAGGCATCGGCCGTGCTTATAGTTGCAAAAATCTGGAAATCTCTGTCGGTGTGTGTATTGATACGGACTGGAGTGGTTTAGAAAGCTAAGGACAGCCACGTTTTGGAATAGTATGCAGCAGTTAAAAATAGGCACAGACACAGAAAAATACCCCAAGTGGCTTTATTCAGCGAAAATACAAACTGCAGAACAATCTGTGCGGCATAATTTTGGAAAAGAAAATACAGTAATTGTTCTCAGAACCCTAAGCTATTTCTGTGTCTTGAAGGAGAAGTCCCTGGGCCATGTGCCCCAGACCACAGGTGACTGGTGCCTCTTGGGGATGGGGTTAGACCAAGGGGCAGGAAGGTTTTCATTTTATAAATTTTGAAAAAGAGAAGAAGTAATGATGGGATTGTAGGTGGGTTTTAGATCCTATTTGGGGCTTCTCTGGATTCCCCAAGTTTCCCATAATGGATCTTTCTTTCGTAAATAGAAGGAAAACTTAAGCCTCTCAGGAGCCTGTCACTAAGTGGAGTAGTTTTTAAGACTTTTCTTTTCGGTGAAGGTGAAATATGTTTTTACATCTTTGGCTTGTTGAAACTTTTCCCAGGCCCCAGAGGGCGCTGGTTGTCACCCACCTCCTGGGGGAGTGAGCCTAGAGCAGAGGGTGGCGTGGGGACTGCTCAGTGCCGACTCGGCCTGAGCTGTGCTTGGCAGCTGCGCTTCCCCACCTCCAGCCCGAGCCGTGCTCCCGGCCTGATAGGAGAGCCCACCTCAGAGATGAAGCATCTATTAGGGCTTCCTGCCTGTGTGTCCCCTCTGGTTTGCTGGGTGCCTCTGGAGTCACAGAGTAGCCCCCAAAGACCCAGGTGGAGTCTGCTCGTGCCTTTTGAAAACGAGTGGGCATAGTAAGTTCTCTGAGCTGTAAACATAGCAGTGTTTCCTTTCTTTTAAGATATTTTAAAAAAAATTTTAAGTCATCTCTACACCCACTATGAGGCTCGAACACACAACCAAGATCAAGAGTCACTTGATCTGCCGACTGAGCCAGCCAGGCGCCCCCTCTTTCCTTCCTTTTAAAATTCAGGATCTAATTGGCTTTATTAAATAATTCTAGCAAGCAGAGGGGAGCCTTCCCCTGCATTTCTGTTTTGTTCTTGCAGCCAAGCGACAATGTGCATTTTGTTTAGCTGGACCTTTGTCTGCTCCTTTCCCAGATGCGGTGTTTGCGTTCCAGCTACGCAATCCTGTCCACAATGGGCACGCTCTGCTGATGCAGGACACCCGCCGCAGGCTGCTGGAGCGGGGCTACAAGCACCCGGTGCTCCTGCTGCACCCTCTGGGGGGCTGGACCAAGGATGACGACGTGCCCCTGGCGTGGCGGATGAAGCAGCACGCAGCCGTGCTGGAGGAAGGGGTCCTGGACCCCAAGTCAACCATTGTTGCCATCTTCCCGTCCCCAATGCTATACGCTGGCCCCACAGAGGTGAGCGGTTCCCTGGGCTGGGGGTCTCGGAAATGGGGGCTCAGACTTTACTTACGAGGAGCCAGAGTCTCTGTGATCCTTTTCCTTCATGAGCAGATTCAAGAATCTTCCAGTCTTCTTTATCCAACTTAATTATGATTCCATGTAGAATTTGTAAAAATGCTAGAAACACATCAGACCTGTTATACACGGGGCAAACTGTATCACACCTGATACTCATTTCCCAAAGTTCCAGTCACTCTGAGTGGGTCACCACATGCGCCTGTGAGCTCCATAAGAAAGAATTCGTCTCTAAAAGCTTGGTTTCCCCTTCTGTCGTAACACAATGGGCTGTCAAACAAGGACATTCTGTGTCCCACTGCACCAAGTGTGTGGGAAGCATGATGAATTGAAAGGGTCTCAACCCTTTGGAATGCCCCAAATTGAGTTTCAGAAATTAATCTTCTTCAAACCAGATTACAGTGCCAGGCCGCTGGCTCTCGTCCCCTTCCCCTATATCAGTCACTGAGCATCAGAAAGGGCGATTCATTCTGAAATCCCAATGTTGTGTTGAACTAGAATCAGTGTTTTCATAGGGATTAGCTCATTATTGGCAATCGGATGATCAGACAGGTTAGAATTTGTAATTTCCTTTAAACTGTGATTTATTCTGAGTAGGGGGGGGACTGGAAAGTAAAATTCACATGTCTGGGTGTTCCTGGTCAACGTGCCTATCTGGAGAAGCGCTTAGGAGACAGAAACTTGGGTTCTAGGAAGCTGGGGTCAGGTGGTGGGGATTCATGTCTACAGTTCCTTCCCCACCTGCTGCAGCAAGCATGAAGGGCACAGTCTTAGACACTCCACTGACATCTTCCAGCTGTCAGCTGATCTTATCACTGGATTACTTTTAGAGCAGAATAAAGGCATGTCTGTAAACAGGAGCCCCAGAGCTGAGCAGCAGTGACCAGCATCTCCCTTTCGTGATGTTTTCTAGGTCCAGTGGCACTGTAGGTCCAGGATGATTGCAGGGGCCAATTTCTACATCGTGGGCCGGGACCCCGCAGGCATGCCCAACCCTGAGACCAAGAAAGACCTGTATGAGCCCACTCATGGAGGCAAGGTCTTGAGCATGGCCCCGGGCTTGACCTCGGTGGAAATCATTCCATTCCGTGTGGCTGCCTACAACAAAGCCAAAAAAGCCATGGACTTCTATGACCCGGCAAGGTAGGTTCCCGGAGGCAGAGTCCTTAATCACCTCCATACAACTAGAATGCTAGCCCTGTGGAAGTGCATCTCCACCTGCTCGTAGTGGGATGGGAGTCCCGGTCTTACACACTATGTCCCCCTGAAGTGTAGCACGGCCCTTCATATGTCAGTAGATGGTCCATCAGTAGCTTTCTTTCAATAAGTCTTCCTCGAGCAGGCGTTAAGGGAAAGGAAGCCAGTGTACCAGCAGGATATGGCTTCCCGTGAACAGAGTAGATGCCCAGGAAGTGTTGAGCACGCGGCTGCCATCATGCCTGCCATCATGCCCCTTTCTTCTCCAAGTTCCTTTACTGAAGAGTTAGTGAACTGCCCTTTGCAGAAGGTGCAGCATTTTACAGAAGGGAAAAATAGGGTCTAAAACTCATCACCTACTGCAGGCAGCTCTGGGGGTGGGGTGACTTACCCACTCTGAGCTCTGTGTGGCTGCCCCGTGACAGGCACAACGAGTTTGACTTCATCTCTGGGACACGGATGAGGAAGCTGGCCCGCGAGGGCGAGAATCCCCCAGATGGCTTCATGGCACCCAAAGCATGGAAAGTCTTGACAGATTATTACCAGTCCCTGGAGAAGAACAACTAAGTGCCCTCCGGCTCCAGTTTCTTCTCGAAGTGCTCTTGGATTTGCTTTTCTGTTTTTGTGATTAGATGCTTTGGACCCAACTGCTTCTCAATGACTGATGTTCATGTTTTCTAATGAGGTAAAAAGTGTGCCTATAATTTAAAGTCAACTTCAATAATATATAAAAGAAAGTCCGAATGCAGCCTGCCTCCCGGCAGGTGCAAGCCATACTGTTATCATTTCAGAATGAACTTGTCTTCTCTACTGCGTCTGATTCAGTAGGTCCCAGGTTTCTGAAAGCTTTGACAGTGTCTTGTTTACTTGCCAAAAAGTAAAGTGTATTTTCCAGCTTCAGTCTTGCCTGGTGTCACTGCAGTAATGTGAACCAGAGGAACCACCTCTTCTGCACAACCGACCTAAGGGGGAAAAGAATTCTCTGCCCTCACACGCAGATTTTCGCCCTTTCACATCCTGCCTCCAGCCATCTCCTCGGGGGCTCAAGCACGGCCTGCCTGGGGACCCCAGCACCTCGGGTCTATGCAGCCTAGCTCTGTTGAGAAAGTGATGTTATCTAAGAAAGAAGGGCCGTCTTAACCGCACTTACATGAGCAGAACTCAGTTAAATGGTGATTTTCAGCTGGAGAGCAGAGGGCACTTCAAGGAAAAGATTTGCCCCCAAGGCTCAATCTATTGTGGGAAGTTAATTTTTCCTCCTCTTTGCTGTGGTCACTGTGTCCTGGGAGAGGCCACACCGATAGACCGCAGCTTTGGCCCAGACCAGTTCAGACCATCAGACTAGCGGGCTGCTGAAATGGGAAAAGCCCCCAGAAACCCTTATGTCTCAGAGGGGTCCCCAGTAGACGATGCCTAGCGTGTGCCTCGGGAGCGGCTGAGCACGGTCACAAACGCTCAAGGTTGGCATCATTAGAAGGTACTGGTGGCACCCGACGAGCTTGCCCCACTTGACTGGCAGTCCGGGGCTCCGTCTACACTGTACAACATGGGGGCTGCCTCTGGCCCCTCAGTGGCTCAGCAAAGCTCCCCCAGAAAGCACTTACAAAACAACCTTCTTGGATGCCAGGTCCAGAGTTTTATAGACCCAGCTGATCTTTGTGCAGCTGGGAAGAATACTTTTCCAAAGACTCATGCTGTGCCGAGACATCTAACCTCTGATGGTTTTACTTCTTGGGAGGTAATCTGTGTCCTTTATGCATAACTGCTTGTTGCTAAAGAATATATGAAGAAACCATACCTTTTGTAGCTAGGTCTCTCTAGAAGAGACTTAAACTGGAAAGAGAAAACTGTGATTTTTTTTTTCATATTTTCAGTTTCTTTTTTAAGAAAATGCTAATCTTAGCTACTGAAAGTTCTTTTGAGAATCATTTACACACAATGGCCACAGCAAAGCATCACTGCCTTGACTAGTGTAGTGCCTCCATTGATTTAATCAGAGCTACTCAGTACCGCCTTTTTAAAGAACAGCGTATTTATTGAAAAAACATGAGATGGAATGTAGTGCCTTAATCAATATATTTTATGATTTTTAAGATATTAAGAGCAGAAAAGCAGTTTTAAATATAATACTTAGTGCAAATGACTATTTCTATGTACCTGTGATGCTTGTTTTTACTTTAATAAATTTCTCAAAATGAAAGCGGAGTCTCTTGTGCCTGTGACGCGGAGTGTGGGTGGGCCACGGAACTACTGAGGGCTTTGTGACTGAGTCATCGGAGAGAAACAGCAACCCTCTGACCAGAGGAAGAGGCTGTTTGCCCGTGTTCAAGTCACTTAAAAAGCCCACGGTGGGCGTAGAGGTGCAGGGCTCCTCATGTCTTCAGGGGGAGGAGGTGCTGGGGGCCCCCGTAGGATGTCACCGCAAGAGGGTCTTACCTCTTCTTTGGAACTTGTTCCCTTTTCTCAAAGCGCCCCCAGGGAGTGAGCCAGCAGGGCTGGGGCGGGCGTTCTGCTGTTGTCTTATCATTGGCCGTGCTGAACCTCAGCCATGGCTCCTTTGCCGGGAGACAAGGTACCTGTTTCCACCCCTACTTCCAGGGGCCTTCGCGCACCCGGCAGTTCGGGGCTGTTCTCCTCCCTGCGGTCCTGAAGGCTTAGTACCAATTCTGCCACTGCCCCTCCCTGGGCAGAGGTCCCTCTTCTTGCTCAGAGCCTTGCTCACTCGCTCATTCTGAGTGACAGCGGGACAAAGTAGGCCCAGACGTGTGAGGACATGAAGACACAAGGGTGCCGAGGGGGGGACGCCAGGCTGTAAGGGCAGGGGGAACAAACCCCAAAAAGGCCTCTGTGAGTCGCCAGGCCAACATCAGCAGACCTTGCAAACATAACAGCACTTCGGCTCCTGGATTTCTCTCCAGCCCGTCTTCCCTGCACGATGAAACAATTGTGGTTACTGGAGGAGAGCAAGTCAGATTTTGTTTCCTCTTCCTCCGATTCTGGGACCCGGCCATCGAGTCTGGCTTTCCTGATGGGCACCAGCATGGCCAGCTGCTGTCACGGCGGAGGCCGGGGTGGGGGACAACAGCTCCTGTCACTTGGCCGCAGATTCTGAATGCAGGTCTCTGATACTTATGCATTCCCTCATCACCATATGCATCAAGGATCAAGAATGCACTACGCACAGATTCTGAAAGCCACTATTCTTTTCTTGCGTCTCGCGTGCATTTAGTTCTCCGGTGAATATCAGCTATCACTGGGCCACCGAACGGGGGATAGCCAAGCAATTCACTGACACGCACTCCAGAATCTGCCTGCTTTTTCTGTGTATACTGTGAATGACTTTAATGAAAAAAATTTAAATTACTGAATTTATTGATACTACTAAAAATAAGTGGGTTACTGGCTAGAGTTTGCAAATTCAGTTAAATACAAGAAAAACCTAGACAATACACACATCACACTTCTGTACAGGGCCAGCAGAGTACAGGGGGTGGCAGCGAGGACTCCCCCAGCTTTTGGGCACAGCTCGTTTAATGTCATCACACGTATTTATAATTGCTGGCAGTGATCATACACACTCTATTGGGTAAAGTTCTTAAATACAGTCGGTAGTTTTTTTTTTTTTTTCAGAAGTTTAAGCCTGCTGTACACTTCTTTCACAAAATAATGTATGTGACCATTCTTATAAACTGTAACAGATGATACACATATGTGGAAAGAGCAATCTTGATTTTATTTATTTCATAAGCCTGTTTTCCATAAATAGTTCAGTGGTAAAGTTCAGCTCAGTGTAGGTTGTATGGACTGCTTTCATGTAAACAGCCCAATACTGATCGGGTATTCTGAACTAGTTAAAAGACTGGCTTCTACAAGGGAATTCACCAAGAAGAACCTACATTTACCGGGAAGATATTAATCCCATGAACCACTAAAGAGGTTGTATCCCCATCCTATCCTCAGATGATAAAAGGAATTCTAGGAAGTACTAGATCTTTGGGTATTCAAAGTAAACAACAAAGAAAGCTTCCAGCTCCAACAGTGTAACGGACATAAACACGTTTAATATACAGCAACCTCAGGCACACGCAGTGTTTCCAACTGCCCACCTGATGGCATTTTGGTGACCTGTGCCCATCAGAACTGCATCCCCCAAGGCCAACACCCACCCCCCAACTGACAGAGCCCCCCATTTCTAAGTGCTGCCGGTCAGAGCCACATCACTAAGGGCCCTGCATCTACCCACACAACCGCCATGGCCACTGCGTAGCTTAGTCAACTGGGTTGGGAAAGTAGAAGATCTACTTCAGCATGCCCATCACCGGCAGACAAGGAAATGGAGGCCTAGAAATGGGAGACAGGAGAGGACTTCCCTTAGGCAACATGAGAGCCTGCAGCCAGATTCACTTCCTAACTCCCAAAGCATTTCCATAGGATTCTTAAAACTATTCCAGAAAGTACAAATTAGGATTTCTATTTATAGATAAGGGAACAGGTGCTCAAGCAAACAGGTTTTGCCCAAGGCTACAATGCCATACAGACAGGGCATACAAACATACATATAAAATTATATTACATATAAGGAAGTTTCACAGCTGGGGTTGAAACCTATAAAGTTGGAAATGAACTTCACAGGACTTAGAATTCCGCTAGATTGACGCAGATTCCCATAGTACTGACCGAGATCCATAAGCACATCACCTTCAAAAACAAATGGCCAGGGCAGACAGTCCCTCATCCCTAGATCTCACAGAGTAAATGGTAAAAGGGGGGCTCTGAGTCTTGTGTGTCCTCAGAACTGGGCACGCAGAGGGAGCCATGAACATCTGAGCCCTGCAACTCCTCTTACTATGGCCACAGCCTGGACCCGCCATGACTGGACGCCAGAATGGGGACAATTAGGCCCTTGCCACAACTGCCTGTCAAAGGAAACATTTCACCTTCTTTGGAACTCAAACAAAACCAACACTACTTCAATCTCCAGTGTTTTATACCCATCATCTGGAACAAAATACAGGACAAATCGGAAGCGATCACTTAGCTAAAAGGTGGACATGCCAAGCAGCGGTCCAGCATGGGGGAAGCAGAGCATCTGGGATCCCTGAAGGCTGTCCACACCGCCTGCTAGTTAGAATACCACCTTCCCTGAGCACATGACCTGAGGCTGCCTGTGACTGGCTGGCTGGTCATTTGCCACTTTTTGTTTGTCCAGCCACCTTCTCCACCATACCCCATTTTCTTCAGTCGAAATACTGCTCTCTTTTGCAATAGTCTTGCTCTCAAACCATTGAAGCCAAGGGTCCTGGAGGGCCCTTCTCTGAGCTTTAGGACTGTAAGCAGTGGTTTTCACTGGGGTTTGCACACCCTGGGGCAATTTAAAGATAAATGGAGTTCATTTAATCCAGTAGAAGAATAAAAGCAAGATTCTTGAGCAATTCCTGCTTACAAAACCTTCAGGAGCTTTCTCTCCTAAGTCCAGTTTTTGAACTTCCTTTCGAGCTCATAACCTTCAAATAAATTCTTTATTGCTGGAGTCGGTTATCTGCAGCGGAACCCCACTCTTTACAAGACTAGGACTCTGGCTCCATAGACAATGCTTGTTTCCCTTCACACGTGTCTGCAAAGGCATTTGCTTTACTGGACAATATATGACCATCCCCTATCCCAGCATCTCGGCCATTCTCAGCATTTCTGGAAGCGACGCATCTCCGGCACACCACCGTGCTCCAGGCTCAGCTCCAAGCGTTGGGGTCGGTGATAACTCCACTAAGGCTCTGGCTCTACTTTTAAAACCGAACTGTCATGATTCACAAGCTTGGGCCCTTGACACATTCCACACCAGCATCCACATTCACTGCCACCGCAGCTCAAAGCACGAAAGCTCATATTTACAAGTGTTCTCAAGCACAGTAATTCCAACTATAAATATTAATCACAAACATATATTCCCGTTCCAGTGTTTTGGTGACGAGACCTTATGCTGTTAGTGTAACAGTGTCAACACTTACACCCAGTGTGACTGGGGAGATTTCATTCTTACTCACATTGCTAATCCTCAGTTGGTCTCTGAGAGGTCTGAGCTCATCTGCGTCTGGCATCTGTGTCACTCCTTTTCTCAGTACTTTGATGAACGTGAGGGGAACACAGAATGTCCACCTATATGTGGAAAGACAGCTTTAACTTTTGACAAGATTAGTGAGCTCTGTTTGATGGCTGAGTCGAGAACAAATTTAGTTGAACGAAGGCCCTCTGAGAACTTCTGTCCGCTCTAAATGGAACAACTCTACAGCTTGGAGGGCAGGATATATGATCAGCATGTTGGAAGTCTACCTAGTGTTCTGACCTTAAGAGCAGCTAAACAGAGAATTATAAAATATACATAATGCAACTCATCTTCTTTAGAAGAAAGTTGTAACAGTCGCTGACAAACACCACAGTTCCACTGAAAGCACCTCCTACCGACAAAGGGACACCGCCATTTTCACATGGGTGGACTCAAGGCCTGAGCCGTCCTTGTGTAACGCCAGCACTTAACAAACTGCAGCCACCAGCCATGGCAGCTTATTATGACCCACGTGAATTATTTAGATGAACACAACCCAGCTCTTACTAGCGTGGTGGGTCCTGGGTTGCCCTGTGGTTGGGAGCGGAGGTAGAAGCGAGGGCAATTCATAAAAGATACAGAACTGCTTCAGATCTGGAGTTCCTAAACTCTACACAAAAACGCCTGGGAACAGTTGAGACACACCAGACTTACCAGAAGTCTTCCAACAATGAGGATTTTAGAGAAGTATCACACGGGTGGTCGTTTCCATCTCTGTCCCTAGGGTATAGGCCTTGGGATTCTGGAAGCATAGAGGATGCTCAGAAACGCAGCTTGGCCAAGACTGATGCAATCAGTAGCAAAAGTAACACAACTAACCGGTGGGCCCCCTCCTGGGCAGTGGCTGTTCTGGGTGCTGCCCCCTTGTTGAGCTTCTCCACTGGGTGCCCCAGTGGCTCCTCTTTGTCAAGGAGCTGCGGGGGCTCCAAGGAGTCAGGTCACGGATCCATGGGACAGGTGGGTTAACAGGGAGCCTGGACTTAAACCCAGACAGTCCCACTCCACAGATGGTTCTTGGAACTGCCGCCCACAGGGGAGGAGCCGAGAACCCAGAACCCAACTACCTGTGCCAAGTGCATGTCTGCAGCAAGCACAGATCACAGGACACTCAAAATTCTTCAGAGGAATGCAAGAAAGTGTCCTTGATTACCTCAAGGCCTTAAAGATGAGTCGTGGTTGATGGGACTAGTGTGTTTCTCTACCTTCCTCTGGTGATTAAAGCCCTGATAAACGTAAGAGCTGTACTACCGCATAGTCTGAATTTAAGAAAGGACAGGAGAGACAGAGCCTCTTACTTTGAATCAATATGCCACCAGATGAAATCAAATCAATGAACTCCGTACTGAGCCACAATAATGATTGCCTACTAGAATGTACACTGTATCAGTGCAAAAGCTACACAGAGAGAGAAAACACTCCGAGGGCAAGGTGTATACCCAAAAGACAACCCGGAAAATGTTACATACCTGAAAAGACCAAGAAGTAGAGAAAAATAAATAAAGAGAGTCCTCTTTATTACAGATTTATAAAATAATAGTGTAATAGTATTTAAAAATGGAGACGAAACTTTATTTTTGGTATCTTGTGTTTTGCAGCCCATTTAGTCATTGCCACCATGTTCGTGACTTGCTTTCTGCCGTAGCCTCCACCCCAACCGTCATTCAAAGCACAACAGAATTAATGCTACAACAGCTTCCGTGAGAGACTTTCTAGCAAATAAGTTAATCCAATAACTCACAAATAAAGACTGAGAGTTTTCAAAGAAATACAATAAAAACAAAACTATCTGAAGCATAATTTAATCTTTCAGGTGGTTCACAGAAGGCACCTCAAGATCATATTGTGCCATTTTCCTCACGCGGTGCGTTACATGCCTGTAACAGAATTTTGGTTAGTGACATTTTGGACAAAAAAAAGTTTCACAGGTAGGGCACATAGCATCAAATGACTACGGATACAATACGGGGATTGGGATGTGTATACCTGTACTAACTAGGGCACAATTTAAAATATGCTAAGAAAACTTTAAAAAATTAAAGTCACAAAATGAGTACTTTTAGGACATTTAGTTAACAGCTACCTGCTTTTAACTATCATTTCATTTCTGATGACCAAATTATATTTGACCATAATTAAAGGATATACAACTTTAAAATAACATTAAAAAAGCATGGTTACAACAGAACTATGTCCCATGAAAAGAAGAAAGGACAGTCACATACATATAGTGAATGGCACCATGGTGTTTCAAAGCCATTCGCGGGCAAGCCTTTCAATCCATGTGTCGGGGTATCGATCTGAAACACGCCTCTATCTGGCATGCTGCGAGGAGGAGGTGAAATCCGCACAGACTACCCAACTGCCTGACAGGCAGCCAATGCTCATCCCTGAACAAGTATTTTTATTTATCCTGATACCACAACAGTGGAGCCACATCCGGAAACAGAGGGGGGTCGACTGCAACTATTTAAAAAAAAAAAAAAGCCGAAACAAAGGCAAACAACTGCAAATGGCTGAATCGCCGTACCTCAGACACACCCATAAATCTTCGTTTTGCTATATACTGTTTGGTACTTTCTGATTCAGTAGTTGGGGTAAAAAAAAGTTTCTGTATTCAAATATATCTACAGAATTCAATATAAAATGTGTGAATATATACATTTAATATACACACGCACATACACACGCACTCACATCCCCTTCCTCACGAATGACTCAACGAATCATGTTTGAGGCCAGCTTAGACGCTCTCGGGCCGCCACACGTGGCTACAGAGGTCAGACACATGCGCCCAGGCAGGCTGGATCAAACTGCTCCTGATTTCTGATGAGCAGCAATACCGCTCACACAAGTGTATCTCAGTAACGGAGAATTCAGAGTATAAAACCAGTGTGAGGAACACAGAACTCTCTTGCTGGGTGAAGACCATTTCTCTTCATTCTATTTCCACTGATATAAGAGAGCACATCGAACTAGATCACACTGAACTGTACAAATGATCTTTACTCTTAATCTAAACAAACATGTGTTAAAACATTCTGAAACGCCGCATCCTTTGATTTCTTCATTTTCTCAATTGCCCGATGCAGGTCCTGTTGCTGCACGGGCCGGATTTCATCCTCATCGTGGCTGCAAGGCAAACGATGCAGATGGTCAAATGACATCGGGCTACACCTCCCTCAAATATGCTGCCCAGATTAGAATGTGACGTCTCTTTCCCACGTAGCTAACCCCCGAAGACAGCCACACTTCACCGTTCCGTGTGTACGCCTCCAGGAATTCTCTATGCACGTGTCCACTGGGGGAGATTCTGAAGCACCACTAACTGCTAGGAGGCAGGAGGCCAGAACGGCTGGTTGTAAACACACGTTCCAGACGTGGGGATGAAAACCAAGCACCGCACAGTAAGAATCACGGGCAGAGTATTAGCAAAATGGGACAATGTTGGACACAGGTGTGCAGCTGATCTAAACGGGAACTGAATTCCAATCAAGGAGTCACAAGTAGCATTCGTGGCCGTATATTCACGCACTAAATAGTATTCTTGGGACGCCTGTGTGGCTCAGTTGGTTAAGCAGCTGCCTCCAGCTCGGGTCATGGTCCCAACGTCCTGGGATCAAGTCCCACATCAGGCTCCTTGCTCAGCAGGGAGCCTGCTTCTCCCTCTGCCTCTGCCTACCACTCTGTCTGCCTATGCTCGCTCTCTCTCTAACAAATAAGTAAATAAATCTTTAAAAAAAAAAAAAAGAAAATAGTATTCTTTGCTATTAACAAAACCAACTACTCTAAAAACCTCCCCTCTTTAATAATTATATATAATGTCTCCTCATAATCTACAACACTTAGAAAGAAACATTTGGGGAAAAAGTTATGGTAAGCCTAGTCAATTAGCTAGATTTTTCATACTGAAATACAAGTTTTTCAAAGGCTTTGAGGACAGCAGGAAAAAAGGTCCTTCATGAGTAATGTAATTTATTCACACAAAATGTATGTATTCATAGGTTTTTTTTCCCTCTCCTCATTATCTTATACCTAAGAATAAAAACCTTTGGAAAGTGGACTCTTGGCTACAGTCAGAGGTCAAAAGTATTCCCAACATTAGTGTCAGAGGAGCTGGATAATCTGACCACAAGTAAATTAAGTGAACCTCTCTCTAATGGGGCCCTGGGGAGAACTACGGGCAGGTGCAGAACTAGCACGCGCGCAGCTGACGGTTTGGTGCCACGGGACACCCTGCCGGGGAGGCCTGCACCGGCCATGTGCTGGGCGGGGGGAGGATGGGGGCCCGAGAAACCAAAGGGCAAGAGGTGGAGAACTCATTCATCACAGGCCCTGGAAGTACACGGGTCTGCTAGAGTTACAGCAGCTCCTTGTCAGAAGGTTAGGATGGGACGAGTTGCAGACTTACGCTGGCCCGGGCAAGAGGCCTTTTGGGAAGGCTCCTTGCAGGCTGGGGTTCATCAGGGGTGACTTATTCTGGTTCTTTAGTGTCTCTGTGTATGAACTGGCTTCTCAAACTCCTGCTTTGACGCTGGCTGCAGTGACAACAGTTTGTTTGGTA
Source organism: Taxidea taxus jeffersonii (assembly GCA_003697995.1). NCBI lineage: Eukaryota > Metazoa > Chordata > Mammalia > Carnivora > Mustelidae > Taxidea > Taxidea taxus. The sequence goes on from RCUC01140397.1 coordinate 25,123, forward strand.
AACATGTCATTGTCAACAAGCTGAGGTCTAACCCCCAGCCAGGGCCCTCACCACCATTTAGGTGTGAAATTTCTACAAAACCACAGGAAGTGGGATTAGGAAGTTAGAGGGAAAGCAAGCCAGGAGTGCTGGAAAGCCCTGCTCTCCTAGCACAGGCTGCGAGCCTAAGCTCCTGTCGGCCTTCTGCGCCCCAGTCCGTACATGTGCAGCAGAAATTCGGCTTTTCTTTCTCTTCATTCCAAAGCCTCCCCGTGACCCGTGTCCCTAATTCACTTTCAGAACTTCCCTTTAGAAAAAGAGACAATTAATAAAGTTGGGCGAGCGTTCATTCAAGTTTACTTTGTTCCATAAGCAGGGTTGGTACTGTAAAGAAAAATGAACCAACCTTAAAGCTCTACAAGAGTCGGACACATCTGAGAGATCGTACCTTTCTTCGGACGTAGAATTCACATACTCCCTGACGCAGAGGAGGGCCGCGTCCCTGCACATCTCTTTCAGGTCGCTGCCCGAAAAGCCATCCGTTTCCTGGGCAACTTCGAGCAGGTCCACATGCCTGTCCACCTTCCACAGGGAGAAAGGAACATAAAAAGTGCTGCAGAGCATCGAGCCAAACACACTTCTTAAAGAATGCATACTGGAACAGCACGGAAGGAGAATTACCAGTTTCTAGTTTTTGCTTTAACCATAAAAGCTGGAATTTTGGAATCTAATTTTCGTTAACTGTCCCTATGACTGGTACAGCAAAATAAAGCCTTACCAGACATAGCGTGCGGGGCCTGGGAAGAGAGACACACCAACGCTGTCGGACGGATTATTCTCTTCCTCTGTGTCTGAGAAGACTTCTCACATGTATATATCAGCAATCACACACAAACTACTCTACTGCTTGTAATATTTGTGAAAGAGTACACATGCACTACACATCTGTCCATACGCACTCATGGGACTGATGGACACTGAAGACTACCAAGGACAGAGACCACAGGAGAGGAAAGCAAAGCACGTGAAGAGTACCTGTTAAATCTGGGTGGTAGATGTAAGCTTATTAAGTGTACACACTTAAAATATTTCATAAATTAAGAAACTACTTAAAAACACCTTCCAATTTATACTCTGAGATGTTAAAAATCACACTTCCTCCCTACAATCAACACCTCCACTCCATCTTTTGGCCACTCCTTTGCTGGGCTGCACTGTGTCCTAACTGTTCACAAGCCCTGCACATGACAGCAATAAAGTCACAAAGATGAACAAATCAGGTATGAGAAAGGATGGAAAAGAGGATGATCCCAGGCACTGGAGGAGCAAGAAGAACAAAGGTAATGCACCACAATGGTTAAGAGAAATGCTCCATCACTCCTTTGCGGTGTGAGCCTGGGCAATTTATTCTGTAACTTCTCTGGGTTTCAGTTTCCCCAACTGTAAAATGGCAGTACTATGTGCTCCTTAGATGGACGGAGGATTAAGTAAAACAAAGTATATCTCACCACTATGCTAAGCACGTGGCAAATACTCTAAAAGCAAGATAACAGCTATCAGACAAACCACCACGTCACAGGAACTGCTTTCATTAGGAAACTAGGAAGGCAGCCCCCAAGTTAAACAAGGTTTTGCATTCTGGGAGCCACACCGGCATACACTGAAGGACTCCTAAGACAGCCAGGAGCACAGCACCTGCTGTGGCAGTCGCCACGTGTACTGTGGAGGGCTCACACGCACGGCACTCTCAGCACTTCACACACATTTAAATTCTCGAAACCAATCTATGAGACTGTTGCCATTATCTCAGCTTTCCCAGTGAGAAATAACTAAGTAAGGCATAGGGATATTCAACAGTATCTGCCCATGGTCACCCAGCAGGGAGGGGTCAAGTAAGAATGTGGGGCCCTTGGGTCTGTCTCCAAAGCCCATGCCTGTAAACTACTCCTGCTGTGTTACGGAAAAGATCTAAACTCAAGATTTGTTTGTAGAAGGGACACCCTGATGATCTCACTACAGAGACAGGGTATCCATTTTATTAGTCCTAATTCTTTTTATACTTGAAACTTAAAGCAAAAATCACTACCCTGTTTTACACGAGTGAGTTGTGCTAAGGGACTATCAGTAAAGAAATGTGAAAGACTAGAAACAGTATCATTTGAGGCATCTTTTAACAAAACTACAATAATTTCTTTCAGATTCTAGTGAAGTAATGATAATGCCTTCAGCATACAAATACCAGCTAGTGGGAAATAAAATGTTCCCATGTCGACAGTTATCCAGAAAGCATTCAGAATTATTTTGAATCATAAAACTGGAGACTAGTTCTTTGTGCTTTTAGAAACAGAATGCTAAAAATTCCTTATACCCATGACAAATGCAATTCTAACAGAATTTCAAGAAGATGTTACTGTTAAAAAAACAACAAAAAAGCAGAATATGTAATCAAAGTTTAGAAATAATGAGGAGTTTAAGTTAAATGTGAAAACATTACAGCCTGTGTAAAGTATGGCTATCTTATGATACAAAGCTTAAATTGTATCATTTATATTCATCATCTCTATGTAAGTCATCCACATCATCCCTATCTATATTAAACCACACAAGTTAACTTCTGGCAATACCATCCTTCTTTACATTTTTTTAGATTAACTATATTAACTCGAAGTCTACAAAATTGTCAGCAACTACTTCTAATACGTGATAAAATTTCAAGCCATAGCACAGCCATCCTAATTCAAAAGAACTCACCGAATTATTTTTTGTTTTCTTCCCTGAACTGCTCAATGATGCCTATCTTTGTTAAAGGTTCACCAATTAAGTGTCTTTTATCTAAACAGCGCTACAACTACACAACTGCTTTTTGAAAGTAGTTACTGAATACTCAGCTAAAAGGCAAATGTAATATGTCAGTTTCTTGCTTATACAGGACAGAAGTTCTTTACCCAAAACACATGGAGAGTATTAGGAATTCCCCTGAAACTATACAAAATATTTCATGTACAAGTAGTTTTTAAGAAAAGACTACATAGCATTTATCTCTTTTATTAAAATGACTCTATCATCCCCACGATAGTAATCTCTTTCATTTGCTAGCTTCTTTAAACTTCTGCAAATAGCATATATGTTTTCTCTGATTGGTTTTAAAGAAAAAAAATGAACAGGATGCTACTGAAAGATATGGGAGAAGACGGGAAGAACCAAAAAGACATACCTGCTTTTGGACAAAGACTTAACATCAAAAAGATCTTAATTCTCTTGAATTATGATCCATTAAAAACACTAGTGTTTGTTTTTTCTTGAGTAATACAAATAAATTCTAAAATTCATACAGAAAAATCGACAAAAATAGCCAGGGAATTTCGGGCTGGGGGACAAGGGCAAAACCCAGATCATGGAAAAATGTGGACAAACCCAACCTGACTGTTTCAACAAATAAACTGAAAAAAGGTGGAGGGAAAGGAGATAGAGATGAAGGAATAATCTACAGCCTACAGATTAAGAGACTGAAAAACTATCAAATAATCACAAATTATGAACTTTATATGGATTTTGAGTCAAACAACTACATGGTTAAAAACAAAACAAAACAAAACAAAACAAAAAACCCCACAAACGAGCCATTTAGCAGAGAAGAGAAAATCTGGACAAGGTATTCAGTGATAATAAGGAATTACTGTCAATTTTTTGCAAGTGTAATAATGTTTATGAGGTCACGTCAAAGAAGTTAAGAATTCTTTCTTTTAAAGATACAACTAAAATAAACCTGGGAGGTGGGGAAGTAGGGAGAACCAGAGCAGAGTTAGTGACCCAAGGATGGAGGCAAACGACAGAAATACAAGAATTCCTCACTATGGGAATCTTTTTGATTTTTTTAGTTCGGATACAGCAATTTCAAATAGTGAGTTTATTAAATTATTATTATTATTATTTTTTTTTTTTTTAAGTAAGCCCTATGCCCAACGCGAAGCCTAAACTCCCGACCCCAAGATCAAGAGTCGCATGCTCCGGCGACCGAGCCAGCCAGGCGCCCCTCAAATAATGAGTTTAGATATGAAGTTTAGGACAGTGAGGAATATGTTATTTAAAACTCAGAATCTGGGACGCCTGGTGGCTCAGCTGGTTAAGCAGCTGCCTTCGGCTCAGGTCATGATCCCAGCGTCCTGGGATCGAGTCCCACATCGGGCTCCTTGCTCGCCAGGGAGCCTGCTTCTCCCTCTGCCTCTGCCTGCCACTCTGTCTGCCTGTGCTCGCTCTCTCTCTGACAAATAAATTAAAAACAAACAAACAAACAAGAAAAAAAATCAGAATCTATAAAGGCAGAAAATTCCCAGTAAATTAAAAAGGATAAATGAGGGGTGCCTGGGTGGCTCAGTTGGTTAAGCAACTGCCTTCGGCTCAGTTCATGATCCCAGAGTCTTGGGATCGAGTCCCACATCGGGCTCCCAGCTCCATGGACAGCCTGCTTCTCCCTCTGGCCTTCTCCCCTCTCATGTTCTCTCTCACTGCCTCTCTCTCTAAGTAAATAAAATCTCAAAAAAAAAATTTAAAAAAAAAAAAGGATAACTGAGGAAAAAATATTTTCAAATTTCAAAAAAAATTCTGAAAAAATATTTTGAAACAAAAAAATCTCCCTAATGTATTAGAGTTCCTATAAATCAATAAGAAAAAGAACACTGTAATTGAAAAATGGGCAAAGCATATGAACAAGTATTTCACAGAAAAGAATTCAAGTGGCTCCTAAGCAAACTCATTTCATCCCTAAAAATACAATGAAGTACACTACTTTCTACATATCACGTTGGCACAACGTTCCATAGCATTCTGTTGGCAAGGTTACAGGGAAAGATACACTCTACTATTGCTGGTATGAGAGTAAATTAGCACAGACAATTTGGTAATAGCTACCAAAATTATAAATCATATCCTCTAATCTATCAATTCCTCTTCTGGAAAATCCACCCCACTAATATTCCTGCACAAGTGTGAAGTGACATGTATACAAGGCATTTTATAAAGAGTAAAAGACCAGAGTCAACCTGAATGTTCTTCAATATGGCATTGACTAAATAAATTATGGTATATCCATATAGTAGAATCCTATGCAATGCCAGAACAAACCAAAACAAAAAACCACACACACACAAAACCAAAAACCAAAACCCAAAGAGAAAGAACAAAGATACAATATGCTAATATGAGGAGATCTCAAAGATGTGTGAAAAAAGCAATGCAAAGAACAGCATATGCAGTTTATTAATATGATTTATATAGAATACGGAAGAGGAATAATAGCATATTCTAAGTTGCTGGTATGGACAATGCCATCTAAAAGGATATAGAAGAAATACAGGAAAGGAAGCGAGATTCATCCCTGAATACCACTTAATGTACTCATTTTAATTCTGAAGCACGTGACCTTAAATATACAAACTATTCAAGATTTCGATTATACCTTCTTAAATCTAAATTCCAACTTTAAAAATATTGCAATTAAATAAAATTTTAAAAATGCACACTGCTGTACAAAAATAAACTTATCATATAGCTGGAGAACAGTCTGAAAATATCAAAGAAGATGGTAATCTGTAGATGTGAAAACACAGGGCTTTTAAAAAAAGCAGATCATCTTTGTTGAGTTCAAATGCACCAGGGTTGTGCTCGCTTCGGCAGCACATATACAAATGCACCAGAGTTACTGAGCTGCATGAACAGGCAACAGTTTTACAGTGATTTATGCCAAGTACAAAGCTGTTTACTCTCAGATCACTTTTTCATTTTCTTCTAAAATGGTTTTATGAACATAAACATATTTATAGGATGGGGAAAATTGTTAATTTTCTACTTACATTTTCATTTTTCAAGATAAGTTTCAGGATTGCTTCTCTTTGTTTTAGAGCCTAAAACCAGAATAATTTCCAGTTAGCACTAAAAAAAATAAGGATCAACTAGCTCTCCTAATATTTTTTCTTTCATCTGTAAACCATCTGACAATACCTACAGGAAATGACAGGAACTCTAAAATATCGGCCTAGGCAAAGTGTAGGTTCTGGACTCTAATCGTCTGTGGTCAATCTACTGAATTCCCATCTTCTTATTCTGAATCCCCAGTGATTAGCACAATGTCTGGGATATAACATGTTTGAGTGAGTGAATGGATACCCAGGATGACCGAAGTCTCTCCCCTGTAGTTCTGCATATCTCCTCCTCTTTATCCAGGAAACTTCTAAAAACTCAACGCTGTAGTAAAATCTTTACCACTAACTGGAAGATATAGCAACAACACCCTCTCAGTTCCTCCACTTCAACCGTAACTTCCACACTCGCTAATTTTTATTAGTGAGTTTTTGTTCAGGATTGACAGTACATTTACTTATATGCTGTCAACCCTGAACAAAAATTCACGTACATTCTACTGTACATTGTTTTCTATTGGACCACAAGAGGAGACTGTATCAACGTAATCTTTGTCTTCAGAACCAATGAAGGAATTTTTCTTTAAAAATGTCCTATCTTGGGGCGCCTGGATGGCTCAGTGAGTTAAGCCTCTGCCTTCGGCTCAGGTCATGGTCTCAGGGTCCTGGGATCGAACCCTGCATCAGGCTCTCTGCCCAGCAGGGAGCCTGCTTCCCGCCCCCCCCCCCGCCTGCCTCTATCCCTACTTGTGATCTCTCTTTCTCTCTCAAATAAATAAATAAAATCTTAAAAAAAAAAAAAAATGTCCTGTCTTGGGGTGCCTGGGTGGCTCAGTGGGTTAATGCCTCTGCCTTCGGCTCAGGTCATGATCCCAGGGTCCTGGGATCAAGCCCCGCATCAGGCTCTCTGCTTGGGGGGGAGCCCGTCCCCCCGCCCCCCGCCTGCCTCTCTGCCTAGTTGTGAACTGTCTGTCAAATAAATAAATAAAATCTTTTTTAAAAAAATAAAACAAGGGGCGCCTGGGTGGCTCAGTGGGTTAAAGCCTCTGCCTTCAGCTCAGGTCATGATCCCAGGGTCCTGGGATCGAGCCCCACATTGGGCTCTCTGCTCTGCGGGGAACCTGCTTCCCTTTCTCTCTCTGTGCCTGCCTCTCTGCCTACTTGTGATCTCTGTCTGTCAAATAAATAAATAAAAATCTTAAAAAAAAAAAATGTCCTGTCTTGCAAACAAGATAAAAGTGAAATTCTTAGTTGAGTCACACAAAGTTCATCCACAGCTGGCAGCAGCTTACCTTTCCCACCCTCCCTCCACCTGTTTTCTGGATGGTAGTGAACACCCCCAGAGGGCATCATTAAACACATGCTCCCACATCTTCTTGCCTTTGTTCATTCTGGCAGAAAGACTTTCCCTGCCTCATTTGCATATGAAAATCCTGCCCTCCTTCAAGGCCTAGCTGGAGTCTGTACAGTTCACTAACTACTCAGATAGAATTATTAGTTTTCATCATTTCAGGTTCTCACAGTTCTTTAAACTGTGTTCTTTATTTATGTGTTTGCCTTTCCTGCGACAGAGTGGAGTATGGGAGCCGTGTTCCTTCACCAGAGCCTGGCAGGTGCCCGACACAGAGACAGTGCTCAACGCTTGTCAAACTCAATTTTAGAGTCTCCCACATCAAGTTAAAAAATTTCTTCACTGACTTCTTGGGTACATTTTCTAACACAGTGGCTGACTTTGCGCGTACCCTCAGAGGGGCCAGAAGCCGTAGCTACAGAAAATAACAGGTCAGAACAATTACAGAGGCCACAACCATCAATGCTAGGAAACCACGTTTACCACTGCAAACCGGCAAGCTGCAGAATACACAAGGAGACAGGGAGTTTTTACCTAGAGGCTGTATTAGAACATTTTTATTTCAAGATCTGAAAGGAATGACACTGAGCATTCCTCTACACAGCTATACGTGTAACATGCCGATCACAGGGTACACATGTTCACTTACTAACCCTGTTTCCCTCTTCAACAGAAAGGCCCATAAAATTCAAGAAGTGATGACTTTGTGAAAAATCTTACAGTACGGTTAAGTTATAATCACTGACCTGAGAGTATTAGAAAGGAGCACCGGCTGAAGACCGCCCTCACACCTGCATTAAGTTAAAGTGTAATACCTCACCCCTGGTTACCCACTGACCCTATCAGAGGAAAGCCCCCACTACGACCGCCAGTAATGAATCAGATCAATGGCAGTTCTTCCAGTCAGACTTTGAAGGGAGTCATTCTTTTAACACCAGCGCCCCTAATTTCATCCTGTGCTAAACCAGAACTGTAGTCCAGGTTTTCCACGTACCTTACCAGATGATTTGCTACACTCTAAAGAAAATCACACAAGCAGCTAAGCAAACCTGGGGTAATTACATACTTTGAAGAGAAGCAAGCAATACTCATCTTAGGAAAGTATCAAAGAAGGAAGACAAAGTGGAGAGTGGAGAGGACAAATAAACAGTTAAGAGGGATTCTTGACCCATTCCTTTCCTGCCTGTCATAAATAGTCTGATTAAAAAGAAACATTCCTTTCCTGTAAAAAGCTGAGTATTTAACAGGGTATAACATCAATCAAAAGCACTCACAGGCTGGTTGATATGAAATCTCGTGGGCATTCTTCTCATGATGGCCGAATCAAGATCCTGAGGACGGTTAGTAGCTCCCATCACTATGACCTGGACAGATAAAAAGAAAACACAAGGTATTAAATATACCAGTAATGCTCCTTTTAGGATTTTATTACTAGGCTTAGAAGATACAAAAATTAAGAAGTATTTAAATCTTCTATAAGAAATTATTTTAATCCAGTATTACTCAAAAATTTATAAATACAAATCGAAATTAATCTTAAAGAGAGCAAATCATGGCCAAGCTGGTAAGACTGATGCATTTCACCAGCCTTTTTGTAACTAAAATGACACACTGTTCAGTTAACGAAGAATTATAAAGATTTAAAGTAAAAAAAGTTGTATTCTATAACAGATGGTTGCCCTACAGCTGCATGATGAATAACTACAAGCCACGTATGGTACAGCTTGGGAGCCCATACAGGTGGGATACTTCAAGGCTGCTGATACTAATATAAAGGAATCATTTGCCCTTAGTCTAAGGATTCTGGCGGTAGGAAGAGATAGCATGTACTTTTCCCTCTGGGTTTCACATCACCCTTCATGGGCCTATCAGCACTGCTGGTGACACCCTCTCAATGCTGTAACACAACCTCCAGCAATCAAACTTTCAACAAGGGCAAGAGAAGAAGAGTAAACACTGAACAAGAGCAAACATCAAAATGCTGGGTAGAATTTTAAAAAAAGAAAAAAGAATGGGAGCCTGGCTGGCTTAGTCAGTGAATGTACAATTCTTGATCTTGGGGTCATGTGTTCCCTACCCAATGTGTAGAGATTATTATAAACAAACAAACAAACTTAAAAAAAAAAGAAGAAAAGAAAATGCAGGTGACCCTGCCAATCTCTGGGTCTGTATCATTTTATTTATAAAAGATGTGGACATGAAAAATCAATACAAATAAAGACAAAATATCGCAAACAAGTTAATTTCTGAAAGGCTTCAAAATTACTAATATTGTTGGTATTTCTGTATAACCCAACAGTGGCCCACATCTGCTACCCAAAATGAAATTTACTGTTATTCTAATGAAAACTTTTCTTTAATATAATTTTATTTCAGCCTAAGAGGTTTTAGATTTCTGAAATAATCTAACTCCAGAACATGTTGAAAGATCCACTAAATCTTATATTCTACTTCTACTCTTCACATTTAATGACATTCAAGAGCCAAATTATTTTGTTTAACTGTGAGAGGTTGCCACCTAGAGGGAAAAAATGTAAATACAAAATATATTTGAGAAATACTAGTCCCACAATATAATGCAATTTTGTATTTAAGTTGTCCTAAAATAAAAATATTAATGCTCTTATCTATTTTCCAAATTTATTGACTTTCCACAACCCTGTAGAATTAATAAGGTAAAATTTCTATGAAATGTAAAACAAAAAGTCTTTTTTTTTTTTTTAAAGTACGATCCATGCCCAGCTTAAAGCCCAACTTGGGGCTTGAACTCACGCCCCTGAGATCGAAACCTGGGCTGAGATCAAAAGTCAACCACTTGGGGCGCCTGGGTGGCTCAGTGGGTTAAAGCCTCTGCCTTCGGCTCAGGTCATGGTCTCAGGGTCCTGGGATTGAGCCCCACATCGGGCTCTCTGCTTGGGGGGGAGCCTGCTTCCTCTTCTCTCTCTGCCTGCCTGCTTGTGATCTCTCTCTTTCTCTGTCAAATAAATAAATAAAATCTTTAAAAAAAAATTAAAATATTTAAAAAACAAAAAAAATCAAAAGAACTGCATAAAATAAAGAATGAATATAAGTACATTTTGAGATAGAGCATATATTAAGTGTTACAAGAGATTCAAAGTGGGAAGCTTGTGGCGAATCACAAAAAATATTGTGGCTGAGGCAGAACTTTAAAAAACCTGAACAATGGGGTGTATTTTGAGAAACATCCTAGGTGAACAAATAGCCTAAAACAAAAAATAAAAGCCAATATGGAAGACAGAATGCTAAAAATTAGGATCAAGGAATTTAAGTAAACCTAGTACAACTGGGGCACCTGGGTGGCTCAGTGGGTTAAGCCACTGCCTTCAGCTCAGGTCGTGATCCCAGGGTCCTGGGACTGAGTCCCACCATCGGGCTCCTTGTTCAGCGGGGAGCATGCTTCTCTCTCTGACAAATGAATAAATAAGATCTTAAAAAAAAAAATGGTGCCCCAGGTATGTAGGTGCTCCATATAAAAATCCAGCACAACATGGTGTAACAAATACCTATAGAATGATAATAGATATTTACGATGATAAAAAAGCTAGAGTGATTCAAACCACCTGTTTCACTTACAGAAGCTGTTTGAAGGAGCGATTATAAGAGGTCAAAACAGATAAACTATACAAATGCGTTAACTCCAGGGCAAATAAGCTAAAATTCAAAATGGGAAGAAACAGTAATTTTATAGTATTTAAGCAGAAAAATTAGCACTTTAGCAGACCTTTTACAACCTTTCTTTTATGTGTCACGTCTCTGCAGATGAAGAACGTGTCATCAGTTAACCTGAATTTCCAGAGCTGGTGACAGGTTGACCTGGGCCGCTCAGCGATTTTTGTTTCCACTGTGGCATATCATACACACAAGAAAAAGCAGGGGTACTGGGCTGGATCCATAATCACAAAATAGATAATCTTAAAGAAAAGCTAACTTGTTCATATGAAAGAATATGTCTAAAACCAATATTCAAGTTACATCAGTATTAATCCCCTCAACACACAGAAAAGGTAAAAAAAAAAAAAAAGAAAGAAAGAAAAGAAAAAGAAATTACTAGAGTTTAACAAAAGCCACAGCTTTATTTGCTCCTACAAATACAGACTTATCACAACGAAAACAGTGAATACTATCGGTGTAATGAAGAATTATGGTTCTGAAGGCTCAGTTTTAAGTTGTAGTGTATCAGCACCGTGCTGTGTGCTCTGGAGTTTACCGGACCCACCTGCTCCAATTTCCATGGCTTTTAAAACTATACTCATTACGATAGAATATGAAACAATTTTCTATGACACAGGCTAACTAAGTGCTTTAAATACTGTTGCTTAGGAGGATAATCCATGTTTGGAAACCTGTAAAGTATTCCCACTGAATAGCTTTATTAGTATCAATTATTAATAAAAATTATTCCTATTAGTGTCATCTAAATTTATCTAAGTCATGCTTTCTTCTCTAATCATCCAACAAACACTAAAGGCAACTTTCCCTCATAATGAAATTATATTTTCATAAAGGAGATGTAGAAGGAAGACACATGGCTTAATGTTCTCCTTGAGAGGGATGTTTTAACTTTTGATTTATGGTAATGTGGTGGGCTTAGGAGATCCTTATACCCTCCGGCTATAAAACAAAAATAATGAAGTATTAAAAATCCTCAGATTGAACAACAAATTTACAAAAATGTAAAGGAATTGGGCTAAGCCAGCAGTGAAGTTTATCCCTAAGGGGAGCTGATCATGTACCACACAGAAACGTGCAGATCTTAAAGACAGTGGGGTGTACACTGGACAGCTGACAGGCTTAACGCTAAGAGACCACCCTACATAAAGCTGGGACTCGTGAAGTACTAGTGCCTGAAGAAAATGAAATATTAGAAAATGCATTCAGTGGAGTCAAGTTTTGGTTTTTGGAAAGACATATAAACACATAAAACACATATGCAATCTGAGATTTCATGGTTCTTTGCCAGCTAACATGGATCTCAGATCTGAATCTACCTATTGGTATTGAAAAAAATTAGGCAGAAGACAAATACAAAATCTTCTTTGGGCCCTTTGGGCCATAAACCTTCAACACAGGTTCCAAAAATTAAGGCACCAAGTTCCACCAAATATGATTTTCCCACAAAATCATAAAACACACAAGGAAATCAGGCACCATAAACTCAGAACAAATGACAGAACCAGATATACAGTCACAGGTTAGAATTGTTGTACCCAGGGGTGCCTGGGTGGCTCAGTGGGTTGGGGCCTCTGCCTTTGGCTCGGGTCGTGATCCCAGGGCTCTGGGATCGAGCCCCACATCGGACTCTCTGCTTAGCGGGGAGCCTGCTTCCTCCTCTCTCTCTGCCTGACTCTCTGCCTACTTGTGATCTCTGTCAAATAAATAAATAAAATCTTAAAAAAAAGAAAAAGAGGAATTGTTGTACACAACTATAAAGTTAATATTTTACCATATTTATAAGATTAAAGAAGGAATAAAAAAAATCATAAGCATATACTTCCATAGTAAATATATACTAGGCAAGTTAAACCCACTTTACTGAGATTCCTTAAAACCCTACAACAGTTCTGAGGTGGATCCTACTCTTTCCCTTTTATAGACAGTTCTCCCTCCTTTCAGATACAGAGTCACTGTATTATTTGGCCAACGTCACACAGCTAGTTGATCCTGGGCTTTAGTTTTCTAATCTAGCTGGAAACATGAGTTGATGGGGAAGAGCCCATCAAAACTGACCTGGCAGACTTCATAAGGATCTAGAAGAATTTCTAGAACTGAAAAATATAATAAGTGAAATAACAAGCTCAATAAAAAGATTAAATAGCAGAAGAGATACAACTGAACCTAGAATTAGCAAATTAAAAGAAGGAAAAGATTACCCAGACAGCAGCACAAAGACAAAAAAATATAAAAGAGAAGTTAAAACACATGGAATATAAATAAGGTACATCCAGCTGGCTTTCCATTAAGGAGATCACATGGGGACTGAAGGGGAAACAGTACCTGAAGAAATAATGGTTTAATTTTTTAGAAGCAATAAAAGATATGATTCTAAATATGAAAGGGCAAAAACACATTACAAAATAGAAAATACCTACTAAAGTTAAAAGAGCAAAAGGATATAATTAACTTTTCTAATACTTTTCCATGAGATATAAAATAGGGTATTCATAAAAAAAAAACAAAACAAAACCAAAAATGGCTCTAGAACTTCCATTTTCAGTAATAATGGCAAAAAAACAAACATGAGAGGCGCCTGGTTGGCTTAGTGGGTTAAAGCCTCTGCTTTCGGCTCAGGTCATGATCCCAGGATCCTGGGATCGAGTCCCGCATCGGGCTCTCTGCTCGGCAGGGAGCCTGCTTCCCTTCCTCTCTTCTCTGCCTACTTGTGATCTCAGTCTGTCAAATAAATAAATAAATAAATAAATAAAACCTTAAAAAAAAAACAAAACAAAACATGCCAGGTGAATTTATTTTAAAATTTCTTTTAAAATACATTATTGTTCTGGCAAGAAAGTATGGATATTCAGGTGCAAAGAATTAAGAGAAAATGGGAACCCTGGGAGAGGTAAACTGAACAACACAGGTATGTTCCCTCTGGGGCATACGAGGGGACCCTAGTTCTGGTGCTCACAGCCCTGCAGGGTGAACAGATAAGGCCCAGGCTAGAAGACTGTCTTTTATAAAACTGGGATCCTGAGGAAGGTGCATGTGGCAGGAAGTGGGAAAGTACATACATTCCAGCAACTAACGAAAACTGCAAAATGAAAGGAAGGTAAGTGACAGAGGAGCCGAGAGTGAAGATTTATGGTAAAGATCTAAAGAAACATGCATACAGGACCCACAGTCACTAGTCATTTCTTCTCCCTTGGCAGGAGGATTCTAAAAACTCCAAGGAAAGGCTTCACCCTCTTTTCTCTTCTCTGTTGTATTTGTTTCAGGCACTTAACTAATCTTTTAACGTTTTCTTTAACATGAAGCCCTCAAAATGGATGAAAATGTGCACAAACCATTCTTCCAGATCCCCATCACTTAATAAATATCTAAAAAAATCTTTTCTGAAAAAGCCTATGAAGTAGTTCAGTGAATCTTCTCTTATCCCCCAAGCCCACTGCCATGAGCTCATGGCAGATTTCTTTCACACACCTGGCAGCTGTGATCAGTGTCCAATCCATCCCATAGACTCATAAACTGAGCTTTCATCATGGCTGTAGCTTCGTGGTCAGAACTTGAACGGTTTCGCAGAAAGGAGTCTAAAAGGAGAAAGTCCTCAACCTTAGAAATTAATATTGAATTATTTTCTCTTCCTGTAACTTCAAATCCTTAATCAAAAGGCACCAACTTTGTGTAAGAGTACAAGAAAAAGGGTTCAACTATGCTTTTTCACACATAAGTCTGATATAACAATTCTGGCAAATAACCGGGCAAATTAAAAGGCAATCAACTCTCAATCTTCATTTCTTTCCTAAAAATACTTTCATGCCAACATATTTAAAGAAGTAGAGACTCTGGTACTGAGAGGCTGGAAGAAGATCAAGTAGTGTCTTGGAGGAACACCTGTGTGCTTTGGCCCTAACTTTCCAGGTTACCTGCATCCTATATATTCTTACTTATGGGGTCACATTCTTTCCTTCGCATACTTTTCCTGGAAATAAAAATGACATTGGAAAATGTCGAAACAACTACTAAGTGGGAAATGCAGGACAGAAATTGGTTTCAAACACACATGCTAGCATGCATGGGCGTATATGTCATATAATGTGAAAAAGCCTTTAAATTACTCCAAAATGGGTGCCTGGGTGGCTCAGTTGGTTGGGCAACTGCCTTCAGCTCAGGTCATGGTCCTAATGTCCTGGGATGGGGTCCCGAGTCAGGTGCCCTACTCAGCAGGGAGTCTGCTTCTCCCTCTAATCCCCTCCCCTCTCATGCTCTCTCTCTCTCAAGTAGATGGATAGAATCCTTAACCCCCTCCCCAATAAATAAATAAATAAATAAATAAATAAATAAATAAATAAAGTACTCCAAAATGCTAATTACTTTAGTTATCTCTCAGTGATAGACTTAGGGACAATTAAATTTTCTCTTGCATTATTTTCTGTCTTCCCAATGAAATGCTTTTGGGGGGGGGGCATTTTCCTTATAGAATGAAAAGACCTGGAAGACAGTACATATTAAGAATGAAAAAGACAGTAAAAATAAATAGTACAAGTAAAAATCAGTTAATCTTTGAGAAAGTTATAAAAAGTAGTTCTTAGCTTGCTGTGTTTGTGTCACAACCATTGGATGTGTATACTGTTAATTATATTTGAGCTTTAGAAGTTCTGTTTGATTCTTTTTCAGATTTATCTTTTTTCACTATAGTTTGCTTTTCTGTTTGAATTTCAATCCCTTCTATGCCTCAGTTTTAAACATACTGTTTTTATGTAGTATTTTTTGGACTGTTTTTTCTGTGGTCTGAAATTCTACACCTTTATATTGTTAACTCTTTTCATATGCGTTTGTTTCCTTGGGTCATTTGTGACATTAGCTAGCATACAGCTTGTTTTTATGTAAGAATTCTGTGTTGCCTGAGAACAATCAAGAGTAGTTTTCCTGGGGTGCCTGGGTGACTCAGTGGGTTGGGCCTCTCCCTTCGACTCAGGTCATGATCTCTCAGGGTTCTGGGATCGAGCCCCACATTGGGCTCTCTGCTCGGTGGGAAGCCTGCTCCCCCCCCCCTCCTGCCTGCTTGTGATCTCTCTAATAAAAACAACAACAACAAAAAAAAAGCAAGTAGTTTTTCTATCTTCCAGAGAGCCTGTCTAATCACTCACAACCGAATTTTATAATAACTTTATTTTATTTTAGAACTGATGAAATATGGTACAAAACTCGATACTAAAACTGTGGAAATGACTCAAAATTAAGGAGAGAGGTGAAGTGGGTATATGTACATACATATATGTATATACCATTATTTTAAGCATCAACAAAGCTTTAAATGTTGCCAATCAACTTATAATGCTAAAGAAGAAAAAACTCTGGGACGCGTGGGTAGCTCAGTTGGTTAAGCGGCTGCCTTCAGCTCAGGTCATGATCCCAGAGTCCTGGGATCGAGTCCCACATCAGGCTCCTTGCTCGGCAGGGAGCCTGCTTCTCCCTCTGCCTCTGCCTGCCTCTCTGTCTGCCTGTGCTCTCTAACAAATAAATAAATAAAATCTTTAAAAAAAAATAAAAAAAAAAAGAAGAAAAAACTCTGCCAATTATAATATGCTATCCCAATTTCAGTGAGGTTAAAATATAAGTAACAAAATGGTATATTTTAGAACTGATGAATTAACACATTTTCACCCAAAGACAGAATTTACTGTATTCATGATCTCTGCTGAACGAACTTTGACAGATTTTGGTTAAGAAAGAAATTAAATCAGAAAAGGCACGTATTCAAGGACCAATAGTGAGCAAACAAGCCAGCGAACGTGGGGTCTCTGAACAAGTACCGCCAATACAGAAACCACCACCAGTGTGGAGGCCACAAAGGAAGAGAAAATGTTAGCACGAGAGAGACGAGTGGAGTGATTAGTGTTCGAGAGCTGTACAGTCCCTGCATTATTTGGGAAGAGGGCAGAAATGGTTAGGGTAGACTTTTAAGGCAAGTAAGTATGCTGAATGTTTCACTAAAAGAAAAACAATACGTAACTTCAAAAACTATGGCAGGGAAAAGGAGATACAGTAAAAAAAAGTCCACTGGGCTGGTAAATAAGAAGCACACAGTGATAGAATAGAAGTAAACCTAAATATATCAGCTATAGGAATAAAGGCAAACTGACCACACCTCCTAGTTAAAGCATCTTAGATTAAAAAAAAAATTTTTTTTTAATTTTATTTATTTATTTGTCAGAGGGAGAGAGCGAGCGAGCGAGCACAGGCAGACAGAGTGGCAGGCAGAGGCAGAGGGAGAAGCAGGCTCCCTGGCAAGCAAGGAGCATGATGTGGGACTCGATCCCGGGACAATGGGATCATGACCTGAGCTGAAGGCAGCCACTTAACCAGCTGAGCCACCCAGGTGTCCCTAGATTAAAATTTTTAAAAATCTAGCTACACCTGCACCTTTGTACAAAATTCACACCTAAACTCCAAAACTGTTGTAATAAATTAAAGAGAGAAACACACAAGGCAAAGAAGTAATCAAAGTACTATATACCTGTATCTATTTTTCTCTCTAGATTTCTATACAGCCTCCCATAATACATATAATGGTATAATTAATTCAAAGCTGTAGCTTTAATTACTATAGCTTTACTATGACTCACCATACCAGGAACAAAAAATACTGATGATCCATAAAATACAGAAAAAGTGCACTTATATAAAAGTCATCACATATGTGGAAAGATGATCTATTTTATAAGTGTGCTTTCCATACGGAAAAGAATGAAATTAGATTCCTACTTCACATTATATATTTTAAAAAGAGGAATATTTATGGTGCTAGTGAAGGGATTTGACATAAAAAGTATAAATCATAAGGAAAAAAGATGGATAAATACAACTGAACATAAATCCTTGTTTAAAAAAAAAAAAACTATTATAAAGTGAAAACACAAGCCAGTCTAGAAAATGTTGCAATCATAATAAGCACATCAACAAACACAAATAAGGAAGAAAGTGCAAGAAAATGCAAATAACCCCAAAGAAAAACTAACAACTTAAAAGCAAGGAAACCCAACATTTCAAAGATGGCAATATTTACTAGCAACACAGGGAAACACAAACCAATGATGAGAAAATTCATGTTCTTTAAAGCGACAAAAAATCAATGCTAGTGTCTGAAAAAATAAATTTTAGGGAGTCTGTAGAGAAGCTATGTAATGGTGAGAGTGAAAACAGGCATGAGTGAGGTTGAAGACGGACCCATCACACAACCTAATGGCTCAAACTTCTAGGCATCCACCCTGGACAGACAGACACACATAAGTAGACAGGTACGTGATGTCACTGTATGCTGCCCGTGTTAGGGAGAAGACAGAAAAGTATGATCAAGTAGGGTAATGAACAGATCATGGTTCATTCTGTAACATGGAAATTATACAGAACATACACAGATGTTGGTTATCCCTTTTGTTAATTTGACCTAAAAATGCTAAAAACTAAATCTGATCATCGAAATACCACCTTAAAAATGGTGCTTTAGCAATGACCACAGTCGCCAAACTGTGGAAAGAGCCAAGATGCCCTTCAACAGATGAATGGATGAAGAAGATGTGGTCCATATATACTATGGAGTATTATGCCTCCATCAGAAAGGATGAATACCCAACTTTTGCATCAACATGGATGGGACTGAAGAGATTATACTGAGTGAAATAAGTCAAGCAGAAGAGAGTCAATTATCATATGGTTTCACTTACTTGTGGAGCATAAGGAATAACATGGGGAGATGGAGAGGAGAAGTGAGCTGGGGGAAATCGGAGGGGGGGGGTACAAACCATGAGAGAATGTGGACTCTTGAGAAACAAACTGAGGGTTTTGGAGGCAAGGGGAGTGGGGGGTTGGGTGAGCCTGGTGGTGGGTATTACAGAAGGCACGTATTACATGGAGCACTGGGTGTGGTGCATAAACAATGAATCTTGGAACACTGAAAAAAATTAAAAAATAAAGAATGGTGCTTTAAAATGCTCACATAGAAAAGTCACATACCTATTTCATCTATAAAAATGATGGAAGGCTGTAGCTTTATGGCAAGGGAGAAGACAGCAGCAGCCAGTTTCTGAGATTCTCCGTACCATTTATCGGTCAGCGTTGAGGGCTGAAGGTTAATAAATCGACAGCCTGCTTCTTTGGCGGTAGCCTTGGCAATCAAAGTTTTACCACAGCCTGGAGGCCCATACAGAAGAACACCTGGAAATAAACACGTTATTTTATTATTCCTATTTGTTTTAGTTTATGTGATAACCAATATAATATTAATGCTGCCCACACTAAAATTTTCCCTAACATTCACTTGTTAGTTGTTAACCTTTTCTGAATAGTAGAAAGGGAAGGCGCCCCTTTCTCTAAGTTCAGTGTCTGTGATGACGCATATTTGGGGTTATAATTATAGCACGCTTATGCCTCCTCCTTTCATGGAAAGATCTAGTTCAGGGTACTAAAAACAATCAATCACCTTGACAACCAAACTCATGCCTCTCAATCAACAGTTGACAAAATTTGGTCTAACACTGCCCACCTTCACAAGCTAACAGCATGATAGTGCATTAACAATAGCCCAGAGAAAACTGAGAACTACTTCAAAAGACTGTAGTGAACACTGTTTTGCTGTTACTCAGCAAATTTAAGTTTTAGCCAAAAGGGCATGAGCTTCTTCCCACACAGATAAAGATCTCTTAAAAGGAACAAAAGCTGCTAGTCACTCCTGTTTTATTTTCCAAGGAATAAAACTGTATTATTAACCTAAAGTCTCTACTGATAACAGTTTGCTGCTTAATACAACTTAAGGTAATTCTTTTAATATGAGAGATCTAAATTGGTCAAGGTCTTAAGCATTTTGGGAATCATCATCAACTGTTTTTCAACTAAAAGGAGGAAACATTTTTATAAGTTAATACTAAAATCATGACCATGAACAAGTCTGACTTAAATTTTATTTACTTAATTTAGAGCTTCTCTACTTTTCTCATATAATTGCACCTAAAAAGACAATATTTACAGGTGGCAAGCTGAGGTAAAATGAAGAGGCTTTGGAGATTTCTGAAGCATTGTTATTATATAATAAAAATAAAATACAAGGGGCTCCTGGGTGGCTCGGTGGGTTAAAGCCTCTGCCTTCGGCTCAGGTCATGATCCCAGGGTCCTGGGATAGAGCCCCACATCAAGCTCTCTGCTCAGCGGGGAGCCTGTGTCCCTTCCTCTCTCTCTGCTTGTGATCTCGGTCTGTCAAATAAATAAATAAATAAAATCTTTAAAAAGAAATGCAAGATATAAGAAAAGTAAATATTTTATATTAAAATCCCATCCCACCCAAATTCTCATTTTTTTTTTTTAATTTTTATTAGAGAGAGAGAGAGAGCGAGCGAGCACAGGCAGACAGAGAGGCAGGCAGAGGCAGAGGGAGGAGCAGGCTCCCTGCCGAGCAAGGAGCCCGATGTGGGACTCGATCCCAGGACGCCGGGATCATGACCTGAGCCGAAGGCAGCGGCTTAACCAACTGAGCCACCCAGGCGTCCCTCATTTTTTTTTTTAAACGAGAAACTTGAGCTTGATTCCATAAGAAAACTAACAAATTTTTTCACATCACTCTTTAAAATAATGTCCAAACTTTTCTTCCAGCACACAATTTTTCTGGTGGTCTTAATAATTCTTTAAGATTCAACTAAACCAAGTTTAATCATCCTAAACTTTTCTGAAGCTATTTTAGAATTTAAATCAGTAACTTTTGCCAGAACACATTAATATTTCCATGCAGTCCTTTAAAATTTTTAATTAAGTTCATTTAGGTATAAAGAATTTATACTTAAACCCTCTACTGACACTTTTCTTCTGGATGGCACATGTGAATACAGAACATAGTTGTCTACTGTCATTTAATTCAAATCAAACTGAGAACATATGGGATGACTGCAGAAGCTTGGAATTATTATTACATTTGTTATTTTGATCAGGTAATTTAATATGGAATGCAGATCTACGAGCAAATTTTTATATGCATATTATTTGAATCTTGGGTTTTTTTGGAACCATCTATTGAGCAGAAGTCCTCAAATCTTGTTGATTTTGCAGCTACACTGTCACTTTATAAATGTAGGCAAGTATTCTTAGAATGTCTTCTTTGTTTCACAGTATCCATTTATCACTTGGAATATTTTATTCCTAATAACTTAGTTTTGGCACTTCTGCAGGATTAAATTTTCCCCATTATCGCTCTTCAAGGATTGTAATTAGGGTTATTAATTAAGCAGTTTTTAAAAAAAATTTTATTTATTTATTTGACAGAGAGAGATCACAAGTAGGCAGAGAGCTGGATGCGTAACTCGATCCCAGGACCCTGAGATCATGACCTGAGCCAAAGGCAGAGACCCAACCCACTGAGCCATCCAGGCGCCCCTAAGCAGTTTTTTTTTAATGTCTGAAGATTTACCGTGTAATGAAAGCTTTGGGATTTCATCATCTGCTGGAGGACAGAGATGTGACAGCTGAGGGAGCGGGGGTGGGGTGGGGTGGGGTGGGGTGGGGTGGTAGTCACTAGTCAATTCCTGACCTGGGTAGTAGTTATGTGTTAACTGAATTTTATTTTTATTTTATTTTTTAAGTATTTTATTTATTTATTTGACAGAGACACAGTGCGAGGGAGAACACAAGCGGTGGAGGGGAGGGGGAGGAGGGAGACACAGGGGAGCCCGATTCGGGGCTCGATCCCAGGACCCCAGGATCATGAGCAGACACTTAACGACTGAGTCACCCAGGCACCCCATGTGTTAGCTTTATAATTATCCATTCAACTGCTTTATCCCCATTTCTGTATGTATGCTGCTTTGCCAAGATTCATGTTGTTTCATCTGGCATGTTATTAAAGAATCAAGCAATAGTATTTAAAAAGTGGCACCTCTTCTGTATCTTTTGTTCATGTTTATGAAGAGTGATCCATGAATGGTCCTGCAAATGAATGTGAGGCATTTGGCTTCAATTATTAGTTTTGTAACCCTTCAACTAGTTTTTCTGTTGCTTTAGTTTTTCTGAGCTGAGTCTGGTACTTTTACAACGATTTTCAACAAAATAAAATACTGTGCTTATTACTTCATGCTTTTAGTGGCTGAAAACTCAAGCCTCTCTTTAATATGGGATGTTTAGGTAAGGGCTTTACTACATAAACACAGCACACAAATAAAATATTTAGGATGAGGAAGAAAAGGACAAAAGATCCAAATTTGAAATAATTCTCATTAGTGACAAATACCTTATTAGTAACCAACTTTTTTCTTTTTCGAGCTACTTTATTGACTTCCAAGCTTTAATAAAAAATTTTGTTCAAAAGGTGGAAAAATAAGTATCTGTAAAAACTACATCTATTTAAATTCAAAGTATTCAAGGAGGTAGAGGGAGGAAAGGAGGGTTTTATAGCCTCAAAAAAATCACTTTTCAAAATAAATTTTTCCTAAGTTACTTACATTTTCAGGATGCACTGAACAGGAACATGGTGAAATTCACAAACAAAACTTTTGTGCCAAAATGATTATGGAAGTTAAGAGTTTATAGAAAGAACTATATAGTATTCAGATGGAATTTTAATTGTAAGTTTTAGAATAACAAAGGGTTATTTTTTAATATGACCATTAATATTTTATGACATGTTCTTATGACCACTTATTAGCCTGACAGCTGAAACTTTATACCTTTATGTGACTGTATGAGTTCAGGTGCTAGTATGTAAGTCATTCTCAAATTACCCTTGTGTATTCTTTGAGACAGTGACGACTTCTGGCTTAGATAGCAATGAACTGTCTAGGGATAACATAAAATTGGCAATGTAAAGTAATGACTCTAACCTAGGTAACCTATTTCCAGTTCAAAAATGGAACAAGTTAGGGTATGCAACTGATTTTATGCTCTGCCTCTGTATACTAATATCCAATTTATGTTCAGTGTCAAAAAGTCAGTCAATGGTTTTTCAAACTTCTATTCCTGAATAAAAAAAACTTTCCAAAAATGCAAGCCTGAAAAGGCTCAAACAGTATAACTTACAAAAATGTGAAATACTCACAGAAACCACCTCTAGTTTTGGATAATGGTTTCAAATTAGCAACAGATTTACACATAATGCTGAAATATCTCATAATTTGGTATTTACTGTGCTAACTGGGGCCAAGTCCAGCTAGTGAAGTCACCCAATTACCTGGGCTAAGAGCTTGCTGATGAGGAAAGGAGCTTTCTCTAATAGCATGTGAAACACAACTAATTTTTCTAAATTCACTAATTTTGTGAAACTGAGACATGAAAAATTATAAAAGTTATTTCTTGTTCAGACTACCAATGACCTGGAAAAGGGTAGTAAAGAATGTAACTGAATAACTCAACTTCTACTTTACTCTTCTGATCTGGGCTCAGATAAATCACTTGCATTTTCTTTAGGGGGAAAATTTTTTTAAAAAGTATTAAACTAAATGCTTTTTATTAGGGGGGAAAAAAGAGCTTTGTTATTTTAGAAAATAAAAAAGAAATACCCAATAAACAGTTTTGTTATTTTAGTTAATGAAAAGAACATGTCATTTTTGGTGGTAACTGTCATCATCCTCTATTTACCAAAAGCAAAAATTATCTATTTCATGAAAATGTATAGATATCAACCATAATTACTTTTGAAATATAATTTAATGTACTTTTTGATATAACGGCAAAACTAATAAGATTATAGGCAACTATAACTTACACTTAATGCTATTTTGATATTTCTACAGATCCTATTTTTTTTTAAAAAGTGTGTGTCTAATAATTTGATTTCAGCTTTGACTAGCAACAGAAAAGCAAACCTGTGTAGTGTTGAGCATAGAATGAAGAGCAGTTGGAAATCAAGTTCTGCTATGGCATCTGTATCTGAAAGCTGTGGTAAACATACCTCTATTCATCTGCCAATTATCTCTTAGACTCCATCATCTGAATCACCTTTAACATTTAAACATGATTAATATTTCAATGGACATGGAAAAAAGTACTACATTTAAGGATGGAGCTATAAACATTTCCTTTCCTTTTTTTTTTTTAATAAGTATTTCCAATTCTTGAGTTCCAGGGCTTTCAAAGTGATTACTAATGACTAGGAATAAAGAAGTTTCCCTTAAAAATAAGTAGCATTTAATTTCTAGTTTATCTGTACTTCGGTATTTACTCTAAAACACCACTGCAATCCAAAAACAATTAAGATTACTAAGAGGAAAAAAAAATCACTAAATTGTGAAACAACAAAAAGAACTCTTACTTTGAAAACAGAAGAACCCGTATCATGACCTATTTAACCTCAATTTCCCAAATTTTTATTTACTTGGAAGTAGTAAAAATGACTTTGAAATAAAGGGGTTGTTTTGACATGTAATTATAGGGAAAAAATTTTATTGAAATTTGGGAAGCTGAAGAATGAGCAATTATTTTAAAACTACTATTTATAAAATAGCACAAGGATCTCAGTTTTCTCTTGATAATCCACCCTCCATAATACCAGTTTTATAATGGCAGAAAGTTTCAATGTTTCCTACATTTTTAATACTTCAGCAAATATAATCTTGTACTATACCCTTTGGAGGCTGCAGAAGCCTGGAATTTTCAAACAAATGCTTCTTTTTGATGGGTAAGATGACCGTGTCTTTCAGATCCGTAATGACATCATCTAAACCTGCTATATCACTCCAAGTAACCTGGGGAAAGGTAAGGTTGACATGGATTTTACAACTTACGTACACGCCACGAAGTAAAAAAAAAATCCCCCCAAAATGGCAAACCCTAATCTGATAAATATACATAAATAATAGAAGATTAACATATAATGTGAGTAAAGACTTTTTAGAGCAGTAATTAAATTGCTAAACAACTATGTAATTACAAAAAGGAACTTAATAGTCAACTATCTACTATTAAAAAAAAAAAAAAAAAAGCACCAGGCCCAGCGCTCAGAACTCTACAAGGATCTAATAAACTGAATTCACTCCACTTAGGAGGAGGAGACACTCTGCCAAGAAGACCCAGAACCAACTCAGACAGCTAAGTGAGTGCTGGGTGATGGGGAAGAGTTTACCAGGAGTACCCCTAATTCATACAGGATACTGTCAAATATAACAGGAATAGATTTTAGAAACAAAGTCACACAAAACTGGACTTTTGAATTTTATTAATCTAAAGTAAAACTGTGCCCAAACTTCTGTCTTTATAAACAGTAAACAGGAGATAAATATTTTCAAAATAAACACAGCGTGTATATTTTAAAGCCTTCCGACTCAACTTAAAAAATCTGGGGGGTGAGGGGTAGAGGGGAGAATAAACTAACTGAAAAAGACCTAAGTAAAAAACATCAATCTAGCTCTAACCTGACAGAGTAAAGGGCTGCAGATGGGGTGAGTCAGAAGCAGTATTTACCAGTGATTTACTTCCCCCACAACTTTAAAAAAAAAAAAAAAAAAAAAAGTGAAAAGCCAAAGCCAAATCTGAAACAACTCACCACCTACTTCCACTATTTTTCCATAACAAAAAACAGAGACTGTTGATACAGAGTTACTCAAAAATGAACGCAGGTAGGGCCCAGAAAGTCTCACTGTAAATTTATTAATCAAATTCAAATGGAGGATTACTTCTGGGGACTTCTGTCTCTCTGTGCACATGGATACTAATAGACATAGACTTTTCTTTTTCCAGATTTAGAGATAGGAATATCATATGTATTCTATTTATTTGTATCTGTTGTACAAAATTCATTCACGCTTGTTGTTATAAAATACATGGAATTTTAGAGTTTATAAATCACACTAATCTGATGTTCAAATCATTCTTTTGAAGTAGGTGGAATAGGCATCATAGGGTCCTTGGATTATACAGGAGGGAACTGACACTCAGAGAGGAAATAATTTGCCAAGGCCATGAATAGAAAAACTGGAATTCAGAATCTTGTGTTGTCTACCATACCTTATTATGAAAATCTACACTTAGACTCCAAAATCAAATATCCGTGTAAATTAAAGCAGGACTTTTTATATGCCATAAAGGTGAATTAAAGTACAAGTTTATCTAAACAAGTGTATGCCAAGAAAAATTAACACAGCAGGCTCCAGACTGTTGTCCACAGAAAGGCCTGCCTGCAAGGAGGGCCCTGGATGGAGTATGGGAGCTTAGATTTCGGGAGAATTCCCACCACTCCCCAATAAGAACACCCCACTGTGTCTCAACTTGTGCAAACAAAATGGTCTACAATGCAGATCTGTCTTCCCTCTGAATGTCTGGAATTTGGGGAGATGTTAGGAAGTGTAGTCTACATGACTAGTCCCAGTAAAACCCTGCGTGCTAGTAAGTTTCTAGGGAGCTTCCCTGGTGGATGGCATAACTTTACATGTGTTCTCCAACTTGTTGCTGAAGGAGTGTGACTTCATTAAGAGCGGAAGATTTCTGGAAGCCTGTGCCTGATTTCCTCCAGATTTCATCCCAGGCCCCTCTTTTCTTGCTGATTTTGTCCTGTATTAATTTGTTGTATGAAATCGTACCTATGAGCACAAAGCTATGTGGACTCCTGTGATTCCTCCTAGACAATCATCAAACCTGGCTGTTGTCAGGACCCCTGACACAAAAATCTAGACCAAAAAAATCTGAAAGATTAAAGATACGTACATGCATGTTAAGAGGGTCTACTAGATGAGCAGCAATACTCATTTCATATTCTGAAAGCTTCACATTTTTCACACCAATCTGTTTCATTAATTTTTCTGCCTAAAACAAAAAAAACAAGCAACTTCCTTTAGTTTGATATTTAGGTACTGGAACTCCAAAGGAGATGATCTGTGAAGTCTAAAGAGCGATGAACAGACATACAAGAATTTTCCAGGGAAATTCTAAGCCCCTTGATTCATCTTTCCCCAGTATAAGTCCTCAGGTAGATTTGAGTGTCCAACTCCATAGAAATCAGAGGAATTTAAACCAGCTCCTAGGAAGTGGAAAATACAGGGCACATGACTGAAGAGATACATGGAGGGCCTTCCATTGCTCCAATGAGACTCCATGGTCCGACATGATGTCTTTCCTAGTAGGATTATCATGACAGGTGGAGATGAAACCTCAAAATGAAAGACAGGGGAGTTAAATGTATCAAAAAACTGACAAAGGGAGTTGAAAACAGGTGCCTAACTTCAAATTACCCAGTTATTGACACCAGATGCCCCTATCTATCAAATCTCAAACTGTTCTGAGATTCTGTCCTTTTTAGTTAAAGCTAATTCCTGGGACTAGGCAACCAGAGACAGTAAAAATACTACTAAATTAGAAATATACTTACATATATTTTTAGAGCTGGGCAAAACTAGCTTTAAACCTTTGAGATTTACCAACACAACAAAGCTTTTGATTAAAATTTTTAATAAATGGTTATAAACATTTACTGAGCATGCCAAGTATTATGCCAAAATACCGAAAATGGATTAACTCACTGAATCCCCTGGGCAAGCTTATGAGGTAGGTACAATACACATGTGGGCTATGCAACTCCAGAGACCATCCTCTAACCCACATGACCTTACTGTCCCCAACTATAAGATAGGAGTTTGTGACCACTAAGGAGTCTTCAAAAATCTATAGAAAACACATTCAAATTTCAGTTAAGCGAGCATATTTAGAAATAAAGACTGAAATTTTTGTTGTTACATTTTCCTAAAATACTTTAAAAAAGTCATATCGTATCCTTTATTTATTTTATGTATTTTTAAAGTAGGCCCCACGCCCAACGTGGGGCTTGAACTCACGACCCTGAAATCAAGAGGTGCATACTCAACCAACTGAGCCAACCAGGCACCCCATGAAATACTTTGATTCTAAAAGATCTTGTTCTTGTCAGGGGGTATTCCTGCTTCAAATGAAATTCCTATCACACAGCAGTATAGTCAGAGATTCGTTGGAGGATTAGGATAAATGTGGGTAAATTAGGATAAATCATATCCTTGTAACATAGCATTTTTTTAAAAAGATTTTATTTATTTATTTGATAGACAGAGATCACAAGTAGGCAGAGAGGCAGGCAGAGAGAGAGGAAGAAGCAGGCTGTCCACAGAGCAGAGAGCCCGATGCGGGGCTCGATCCCACAACCCTGGGATCATGACCTGAGCCGAAGGCAGCGGCTTTAACCCACTGAGCCACCCAGGCGCCCCACATAGCATTTTTTAAAAAGTGCTATGAACCACACTGTTTTTCTCTTTAGCTCTCCCCTGTAAAATTACTAAAGCAATGGGTAAAGTAGCCTTTCCAAGGTTCTTGAATCTCTTCCTTGTTAATATATATCTTCTCTTTCCCTGACTTAAAATCTTTCAGGTGTCAGCTATGAAAGTTATCCTATTTTAGAGTCTGTAATAACATCAATTTACTCTTCTTTTTCATTATGCTTCTATAAATGTGAAGCCATCCCACATGTGTTCTTTCCAGGCAATGCAGTAAAACCCTGGTTTTCAGCCAGGGGTGATTTTGCCCCTCAGGGGACATACTTTTGGCCACAACCTGGGGGGATGGGGTGCTAGGGATATCTAGTCAGAAGAGACAAGGATGCTGCTGAGTGTTCTTAAAGGAAAAGAACAGCCTGCCCCTCCCCAATTATCCGGCCCCAAATGTCAGCAGTGCTGAGTTGAGAAACCCTGCTTTTTCCCCCATTAGCTATTTGCTCTTAAAATTTTACTCTAGGCCACAACTGCCTCTTGCTTTAAACAGTAACAACCTTTATTTACGTCTGGGATTTCCTAAACAAGCATAGAGCTAGAAAATGCTGTGGTAAAATTTACCTAAAATCTTTTCTCCAAAAAAGCAGTTCTATTTAACAATACCTTCAAGTTGCATTAACAACATTGACAGCAAAAATAAATTAATGCTTACTGGGCAAAACTCATTTTCTTTTCTTTTTTTTTTTTTTTTTTTAAACAATAGGCCCTTAAAATCATCCTGAGAAGTAGCTATTACTATACTCATTTCTAGGTGAGAAAACTAAGGGTCAAAGAAATTAAGAGAGCTGCTAAGATTATGAGCTAGAAATTGGCATTTCCAGAGTTCAAACACTAATCTGTCCAATTCCAGAGCTCATGTTCTGCTGAAACACCAATCCTCATTTGGGAGAGAACATGGTTAACAAACAACTAAAAAGAAAGGACCCCAAAACACATCATAACAATTCCAAACTGTTCCAGAAGTTATCTAACTCTTACTAGCTTTGACAGCTTTAACTGAGTGAGCCTCTATTTCTAAAATGTTTTACCAAGAACAAAATTATGATTATGCACTCTAGAAATAGCTTACATTCATGCAGCTTTATCACTTACAGCTCAATGACAATTATATTTTCTAGTTAACCAACTTTTGTTTGTTTTTTAAAGTGAGTCTCTCCAAGTAGTTGTTACTCTGTGGAGGAAAAATGGTGGGCTGGGCTGGGGGCAGGGGGGTCAGAGGTAGGAGGGAAACTTGCTTTTTACTGTACACTCATTTTTTTTAACCGTTTCATAATATTTTTTATCCTTCCACGCTATTTCATTTTTTTCCCATGTAAAGTATTTGTAACAAGATTAAGAAGTAGGGTAGGAAAGAGTAAACTAATATTTTTGCCTAAAATGGGAAAAGAGGAGATGGAGAAAAGGAGTAACAAAAAAGAAACATTTTGTTCAACTTTTGAAAGATTCATAAAATTTGCCGCTCTTTTGGAATAAGAATTTTAGAAAGTTAGAGATAGCATTGACAAGTTAAGGGTGAAAAACCAGAGATAAACTATAATTAAACTTAAGTCTTTTTTTTTTTTTTTTTTTACAGAGGTCATAGCTAACAGACTCTAAGTGTGGACAGAGGAAATCATTGCTACAAAGCTCAAAAATACACTGAAGTAGGAAACACCAAAGAATCTGAGTAATTAGCTCTACATATTTGATATAATCTCTTATAAACTTATATTAAAAATTTCTTTTCTAGAGGACACAAGTCATCTCCCCTTTTAGTGCACGTTTATCTCTTCTGGTTTTACTGGTTGTATTCTGGAAGCTACAGGATCCCATGGCTTTCTACTACCGTGCTCTTCCACTGCCCTTGGGCATACAGCACAATGCTGCACCCAGTTTTCTCTCCTCCAGTTTCCCTCTGGCTGTTCCTCTTTCCCCATCACTTCTACCTATTCCGTGGCCAATCAGACAACACTAATCATCTATTCCTTACTGACTTCCTATGTCAAGTGACTTCAGCTTTTCAGGCCTCTAAGATTTAGTGCCAGTAAACCTTAGTTGTGAAAGCCACCTGATCCATAATGTAGGTCACAATGGCTTCCTGGGGTCAGCAAACATTAGCTCATCCCAGCCATTATTACCTTTCTTTCATCTGACCACTGCCACTGCCTTTAAATTCACATGAGGTCAGCTGATTATCTGTAGCCTCAAAACGTTATCTCAGCTTCTACATTCAGTGTTCTGCCTTTGTGACCATGGAGTAGTTTCCTCCTCACCCATATTCGCATGTGATCTTTACCCTCAATGTATACCCTTAATTCTTTAATTCCCTTCTATACTCCCACTTAATTATCCCCCATCTGGCAATGTCTGACTTCCTTAATGGCCTGGACCACAGTTCGTCATTTCAACAACGTCGTCTGTTGTATCTTAGAACCCCAAGGTTCTAAGGGACTTGTATCAGTCAGCCTTATCCTCAATGCTGACTCCGCACCACCATTCAGTTTATCTGCTACCAAGATGTTGAGAAATGCTTGGAGAAGTTAATAAACAAAACAACTAAATTCCCAATACCATCATGCTTCCCTCAACTATGCCCTAATGTTCATAATCCACAATGATTTTTCTCATTAAACCCTGATCACATACTTACCTCAGCAGGTCCTAAACCTCCAATTTTCATTCCCATTTAGTTATAACATCTTCCCATTTCACTGAGAGTAAATTAACTATTAACCTTAAAATGTTCTTAAACTACTGATTCCAACCCCTCTGGGACCTACCTCCATCCTCTTTGGCAGCCACTCTCTACCTCCTCCTTTTCCACTAGTCTTTTCCCTTTTCTTCTTCAACTTTCTGCCAGCAAACTCTGGAATAACCACCTTTTTTTACTTCACATTGTACTTGCTGTCCCCAGTGAATGGAAATGCTCTGATTTTGCTAAATTTACGGATCACTTTCTTTTATTGAATTCTTTATGTCCTCCTTTTCTCCTGGATCATTTTGTAACACAGCATTTACAACTAATTCTCTTGGGGCCCCTGGCTGG
Organism: Taxidea taxus jeffersonii; assembly: GCA_003697995.1. Taxonomy (NCBI): domain Eukaryota; kingdom Metazoa; phylum Chordata; class Mammalia; order Carnivora; family Mustelidae; genus Taxidea; species Taxidea taxus. The sequence goes on from RCUC01140397.1 coordinate 56,326, forward strand.
CTCAGTTGGTAGAGCATGCAACTCTTGATCTCAGGGTTTTGAGTTCAAGCCCTATGTTGGGTGTAGAGATTACTTAAAAATATAAAATCTTAAAAAAAAAAAACCCAAAACTCTACAACTAATTCTCTTTTGCAACCTTCTCTTCCTTTGGTTTTGACGACTTGACACAAGTGATTTTCCAGATAGTGGGAGAGAAAAGTGAAGAGGGACTTTTAAAACTTATATTCAACACCCACCAATTTCCCCTAATTCTTATTTCAGAATGTAGGCCTTCCAGTTGAAATTTACTGCCACAATGAATTACTACAGCCTGCAGTGTTTTGTATACTTCACGCGTGTTCAGGTGAGAAAGACTAGTACCAATAGCTTATTGTTTTTTTTTCCTATTCTCCTGGCTTTTTGGGTGCTTTTATTAATAATTGGATAGATTTTTTAAAAGGTTATCTTTAAAATATACAGATGAGGTAAAAAGAACCACAAAACACGTTCTCAGTAAATTATTTTATATGAATAAATTCAAGTTGTTAATCCAAGAAGAGATTATTGTAAATGGTATCAAGTAAAAATCAAAATTTATTCCTCTCACATAGAACCAATTGTCCAATTAGCATTTATTGAAAAGTCCATCCTTTCTCCAATAATCAAAAAAAGCAGAGCCAATTCTGTCATACATCAAGTTTCTAAAGTATGCCTAGGTCTGTTTCTGGAGTCTATCCTGCTAAATTTGCCATTCCATCCCTGCGCCAACAGCATACTGTTTTAGTAACTATAGCTTTATGATATATTTTGATATAAATTAAGGCAAATACTCCCTCCCCAATATACATCTTGTATTTTTTTCTTTTTTTTTTAATGTCTTATTTTTCAAGAGTGTCTTGCCTACAAATAAATTTAAATTCTTCCATAAAAGTTTTAGGGAAAAAATTAAAAAGCCTGTCAATATCTTTATTGGCATTGAATTTAAGCATAGCTTCAATAGTTTCATAATTTTCATTAAAAATGTGTTGTACAACTTGTGTTTGTCAGTGACTGTATATTTTTGATACTACTGTAAATAGTACCTTTATTTATTTATTATTATTATTATTTTTTAAAGATTTTATTTATTTGACACAGAGAGAGAGATCACAAGTAGGCAGAGAGGTAGGCAGAGAGGCAGGCAGAGAGAAGGGGGGAAGCAGGCTCCCCGCTGAGCAGAGAGCCCGATGCGGGACTCGATCCCAGGACTCTGGGATCATGACCTGAGCCGAAGGCAGAGGCCTTAACCCACTGAGCCACCCAGGTGCCCCGCTATGGTACCTTTATTTAAAGTTGCCTTTTCAAAGTGTGACGGGTATGCAGAAACAGCTGATTTCTGTACACTGATTTTACATTCAGCAGCCCTTAAACTTAACCTTATTAACCCTGACATATCAGCTACAGACTTTGCTTTCTATGTAGATTATCATATTATATGTGTATAATGACTGTTTAATTTCTTTTCCAATCCTTCTACCTATATTTCTTGATTTATGCATCATTAACAGTAAAATGCTGAACAGAAGCGATGACAAGAGGCTCCCTTGACTTGCTCTTAATCATAAAGGAAAAGCTTTCAAATTTTTTACCATGAAGTATGTTTACTACAGTAAATTCATTTTATCAGGCTAAAGACATTATCTTCTTTAAAAAAAAAATTTTTTTTTTTAAAGATTTTATTTATTTGTCAGAGAGAGCGAGCACAGGCAGACAGAGTGGCAGGCAGAGGCAGAAGGAGAAGCAGGCTCCCTGGCGAGTAAGGAGCCCCATGCGGGACTCGGTCCCAGGATGCTGGGACCATGACCTGAGCCCAAGGCAGCCACTTAACCAACTGAGCCACCCAGGCGTCCCTAAAAAAATTTTTTTATTAACATATAATGTATTATTTGCCCCAGGGGTACAGTCTGTGAACTGTTAGGCTTACATACTTCACAACACTCACCATAACACATATCCTCGCCCCAGCAACCCACAGTTTGTTTTGCGAGATTAAGAGTCTCTTATGGTTTGTCTCCCTCCCGATCCCATCTTGTTTCATTTTTTCCTTCCCTACCCCCAACCCCCCAATGTTGCCTCTCAAATTCCTCATATCAGGGAGATCATATGATAATTGTCTTTCTCTGATTGACTTATTTCACTCAGATTAATACCCTCTAGGTCCATCCATGTTGTTGCAAATGGCAAGATTTCATTTCTTTTGATGGCTGCATAGTATTCCATTATATATATATATATACACACACACACACACACACACATACACACACCACATCTTCTTTATCCATTCATTTGTTGATGGACATCGAGGTTAGACAGTTTGGCTACTGTGGACATTGCTGCTATAAACATTTGGGTGCACGTGCCCCTTCGGATCACTACATTTTTATCTTTAGGGTAAGTACTAAGTAGTGTGAATGCTGGGTCGTAGGGTAGCTCTATTTTCAACTTTTTGAGGAACCTCCATGCTGTTTTCCAGAGTGATTGCACCAGCTTGCATTCCCACCAACAGTGTAGGAGGGTTCCCCTTTCTCTGCATCCTCTCCAACACCTGTCATTTCCTGACTTGTTAATTTTAGCCATTCTGACTGGTGTGAGGTGGTATCTCATTGTGGTTTTGATTTGTATATCACTGATGCCAAGTAATGTGGAGCACTTTTTCATGTCTCTGTTGGCCATCTGGATGTAAAGACATTATTTTCTATTCCTACTTCACTAAGTAAGAGCTTTTCTAAAAAGAATGAATATTTTAACAAAGGCTTTTTCTGCACTTATTGAGATAATCATAGTTTTATCCTTTAATCTGTTATTATAGAATATTATAAATATATTTTTTTCCTCAATTGAAGCCAGCCTTAAGCTCCTGGAATAAATCCCACTGGTAATATGTTAACTTTTTTTTTTTAATTTTTTTAATTTTTTTTTTTTAATATGTTAACTTTTTTTATGAACTGCTGAATTCAACTTGCTAGTATTTTAGGATTTTTCTATTCATTTAATTGAGATAACTTATAGCCCACTGCAAGTTTTAGGAATACTATGCTACCCTCATAAAAAGATTTGGTGACTGTTCCCTCTATTAGAGTTTGTATAAAATTGTTATTATTAATTTGTTCCTTATATGGTGCTAGAATTTGCCAGTAAAATTCGATGGGCCTGGGGTATTCTTTATCAAAATATATACCCAATATGAATTTATTTCATAGGTATGGGACTAAATATTCATGTCTAATTCTTAAATAAGTTATGGCAATTCATATTTTTCTAAGAATCTATCTGTATCATCTAAGGTTTTTAAATTTATTGGCAGTTATTAATTTTCCTTATTTTAATGTCTGCAGCATCATCATTATGCCTCCCCTATCATTCCCAGTAATATTTATCGGTGGCTTTATTTTTTTTTTTTTTTACTGGTTTTACAAAACTGTGAAATATTTTTGTATATTCAAATAACCAACTTTTTGGTTTCACTAGCTTTCTCTACTGTCTATTCATTTTCTATATTTTTATTCACTCTCTATTGTATAGTCTATTTTCTATTAATTTGCCTTCCTATTATTTCCATTCTTTTATTATCCATGGGTTTATGTTAAAAATCTTTTCTTGAGCTTAAGTTTGATATTTACTTTATTTTCTACTTTTTCTAACAATCAAGACTATAAATTTCTCTCTAAACACTAATACATTGTTAAATTTGATATTTCTTTTTTTTAGGATTTTATTGTTTTATTTGAAAGTGAGAGATAACATGCACATGCATGCACAAGCAGGAGTGGCAGGCAGAGGGAGCAGACCCCCCATTGAGCAGGGAGCCTGATGTGGGACTTGATCCCAGGATCCTGAGATCATACCCTGAGCCAAACGCAGATGCTTAACTAACTGAGCCACCCACGCACCCTCACCATAAATATTTTCTAATTTCTACTATGTTTTCTTCTACCTAAAAGTTCTTTAGAGATGTTTCTTACTCTCTGAACTTACTGGGTATTTAATGATCTTACTGTTCTGCACAGGAGCCAGGGAATGTAATGAACTTGCTACCTGTGCTACGAAACTTGACATCTGCTTTACAACGTAGCATCTAGTTAAATTTCGCAAATCTTATGGTGCTTTTTAGATACTTACCCTGCATTTTAAAAAAAAAAAATTATTTATTTGACAGAGAGACACAGCGAGAGAGGGAACACAAGCAGGAGGAGTGGGAGAGGGAGAAGCAGGCTTCCTGTAGAGCAGGGAGCCTGATGTGGGGCTCCATCCCAGAACCTAGAATCGTGACCCAAGCCAAAGGCAGACGCCCAATGATTGAGCCACCCAGGCACCCCAAGATACATACCCAGCATTTTTTGACGAACAATATACTGTATGTGGCCACTAGAGAATGCTGTTACTTATGTAAATCTGCTATATCTTTACCATTAAAAAAAAAGTTTCATCTGGCTACATCAAAATAAGCTTCTGGACAGCAAAAAAGGAAGTAATCAACAAAACTAAAAGACAATGTACTGAATAAGAAGGTATTGGCAAATTACATATCTGCTAAAAGGTTAGTATCCAAATTATATAAAGAATTCATACAACTCGGGCGCCTGGGTGGCTCAGTGGGTTAAAGCCTCTGCCTTCGGCTCAGGTCATGATCTCAGGGTCCTGGGATCGAGCCCCGCATCGGGCTCTCTGCTCAGCAGGGAGCCTGCTTCTCCCTCTCTCTCTCTGCCTGCCTCTCTGCCTACTTGTGATCTCTGTCAAATAAATAAATAAAATCTTAAAAAAAAAAAAAAAAAAAAAAAAAGAATTTATACAACTCAACACCAACCCCGCAACCAAATAATCCAATTCAAAAACTAGAGAAAAAACATGGTTACCAGAGTGGAGGTGGGTGGATGGGGGGGAATGGTGGGATTAAGAGCACACTTGCCAAGCCGAGCACTATGTAATATACAGAATTGCTCTATCACTATTATTTTACACCCGAAGCTAATATAACACTATATGTTAACTACACTGAACTCTTGTTAACTCTACCAATTACTGAAAGCTATGTTAAAAACCTCCCACCAAAATGATGGATATGTTATTTCTCCCTATAGTTTTACCAGTTTTTTGCCTTATGTATTCTGAGACTATATTAATGATATACACAAATATAGAAATGTTGTATCTCTTGGTGAACTGAATCTTTAATCACTCTGTAATGAACCTATTTTCTCTAATAGTGTTTTTGCTTTGAAGTTTATTTTTGTTCAACCAGCTTTCTCTCTGTATGGTATAGGCATTTTCTATCTTTTCACTTTCAACCTTCCTGTGTCTATACTTCATATGTGTCACTTCAACTAGTAGTATATCGCTTAAAATTTCTCTTTTCAAACCATTCTTACATCTTTATCTTTAGGTGAATTACCAAAGAGGGTATAGTCTTTTGGGGTCAAAGATGTATGGGAGTACTGTCTATGAGACACCCTACCTTGGAATGGTCCTGTGCTTTATATCCTGAGCTCCTCTGGGCCATAAAAACACAAGTTCAAGTTCAGCAACTTTGGCAAATTCCCCCCAGAGTGAAAGCTGGCCATCAAGTTCATGTTATCTTTTCCAATATTTGCCTTCAGTTTTTATCTGAATTTCTTACTTTCTTGCCAGCTCATGAATACCTTTAAGAAGACTTAAAAAAATATTTTATCTAGATCATTTAGTTGTTTTTAGCAGGAAGGTCAGTTACCCTAACTGACCTGTTCATTCTCCACTGGCTTCATTTCATCCTTCCATTCCCTAAATGAATGCTTGGTCTTCAGCCTACTGCTTATGGTGTTTGACAGCACCTCCTTTAGAGGCCTCCTCACTCCCAATACAGTTATCAGCATTTATCCTCTTCACAATTACAAGAAAAACACTCAACAAATATTTGAATGTATAAATCCTGATGGTGGTAGGAGGAGGTGAAGAAAACCCCACAAATGATCCAGATCTACACAAGAATAATCCCAGGGCCTACTGCATCCCAGCTGAGACTCACTTCTCTAATAAGCCCAATTACTTCTGAACATCTGATGAGGAGTCTCCGTGGACCGACTTTTTCTCTGAGATTTAGACCTACGACTAACTGCTGGATTTACCCCTAGATGCCTATCACCAACACAAACTCAATATGCCCAAATCAAATATCATCTTCCCATAAACTTGCCCATCTATCAGTTTCTAAACCTCTATGAGAGATACTATGACTCTTCGAGGACTCCAAACAAATCTTGGATTCATCTGTAAGATGTCCTTTTCCTTTTCCCATATCATCACGAAGTCCTGCCAGCATCCATTCTTATAAGTCTATTTCACCCATTCCATTCCTTTAGTCTCCCCCTCATTCTACATCTTTGCTAGGCCTACTGCAGTCTGGTTAGGTCTATGCAACAGATCTTGCTTCTAGTCTCCTTAACCCCAGTTCCTGCTATATAATACCATGACTTAATTATCCTTAAAACACACCTTTGCCTATCACCCACCTACTCAAAAATCTTTTTTTTTTAATTTTTTTTAAGATTTTATTTATTTATTAGTTAGAGAGAGAGAGAGCACGAGCACAGGCAGACCGAGAGGCAGGCAGAGGCAGAGGGAGAGGGAGGAGCAGGCTCCCTGCCGAGCAAGGAGCCCGATGTGGGACTCCATCCCAGGACGCTGGGATCATGACCTGAGCCGAAGGCAGCCGCTTAACCAACTGAGCCACCCAGGCGTCCCTCAAAAATCTTTAGGGGCGCCTGGGTGGCTTAGCGGGTTAAAGCCACTGCCTTCGGCTCGGGTCATGATCCCAGGGTCCTGGGATCGAGCCCCACATTGGGCTCTCTGCTCTGCGGACAGCCTGCTTCCTCCTCTCTCTCTCTGCCTACTTGTGATCTCTATCAAATAAATAAATAAAATCTTAAAAAAAAAAATCTTTAATAGGTAGTTTGACAGTTTAGTACTTACCACTGCCTATATAGAGGACTTCAACTGGTCAATAGGGTATTTCAGTAGCTGGCCAGGGAGGTAGGGAAGGAATAGAGGAAGGCTATCAGAGAAGCTACAGCCCCTGACCAAGCAAACAACAAGCTTTGTTCTTGGTTAATAAGGACTTACAAAATGCTGTGGCATTTTTACCAGCCTCTGTCCACCAACCAAAAAGAACAGGGTAAGGAAAAGTAGAGGTCTTTTCCCCAACTTTACACTTTAATCCCTTACCTCTCCCTCCAAGGTTTACTAGCTAGTTGCTTAAACACTACTTCAAACTGACTAGTCTCTTTACTGTTCCCGCAACAGGTCTTGTTATTCCTACAACCATCGAGATTCTGTTCAAGATTTCCTTTCTAGGGGTGCCTGGGTGGCTCAGTGGGTTAAAGCCTCTGCCTTCGGCTCAGGTCATGATCTTGGGGTCCTGGGATCGAGCCCCGCATCGGGCCCTCTGCTCAGCGGGGAGCCTGCTTCCTCCTCTCTCTCTGCCTGCCTCTCTACCTACTTGTGATCTTTGTCAAATAAATAAATAAAAATCTTAAAAAAAAAAAAAAAGATCTCCTTTCTACTCCAAATTGTCCTTGCCTATTCCAGTGGCCAAACTCAACTACTTTAATCATTAGTGGCTGCTCCTTCCTATAAATGCCATAGTTTTTGTCTACTCATTAGGCAATCAGAATATGCTACTGTAATTTATATTACCATGGACACGTCTTTTTAATCCCACCATGGACACTATGAGGACAGACATACAGTCTAACACTTCATGTACTGATATTTATAATACTATGCACATGGTTATTAATAAAGGCTTAAAGGTAACAACCCATTCATGTACTATTTAATACCTGTGTCTGGCTTTCTACATCTTCCATAGGTATGTTCCAGGAGCTCTTAGAAGCCAAGAAAATAAACAAAACTCTCTGTTTTAATAGTCACATCTTTGCTTTTGAAACTTTTGAAAATGGTATGACTTACCAGTACCCTGACCTCAGACTCAAACTGACTTGCATCATGTGGGTGGCAGGGAAAACTGCACTTCAGTTGACACATGGATATACTTAATTAAAACATACACACACTGCACTGGTCAGACTTCTTAGAGAGTTATAAATTGACAGATATTATGACATAATCTAGACCCCAAGTCATCTATTTTATAATCAAATTCAGGGAACAAACTCACAACTGTTCAAATTGTTTTTTGGATACGAACAGTCAGCAGTATTCACAAAACTGTAATTTTCACTGATTTAAGAGCTATGCATAGCACCCTAAAGCAGTCACTTACTGACATCCTGGTCTCCCATACTAGCCTATAGCATTTGAAAGAACAAGATTTATCTATCTTTTATCCTTGGCACCAAGGATTTGCTAAGAGCTCAGTAAATGTTTATTTACTGAATACATCACAGTCACAACACACAGAACAAATCTAAAAATCAATGAATACGAACATCTTGCCCTCAAACAGCAAAACTTGAAAGGCTTCTTTTACTTTTTGGAGAAAGAACAGAAACCAAAACAGATATATCATCCTAATAAAAAAATGACCACAAGAGGCAGTTACTGAAAAAAAGAAAAAACACCAAAAACCAAAAATAAACCTACTACTTATAGTAATAACATTTAGTAATTTCTTTTATTTTTTTTTAAAGATTTTGTTTATTTATTAGAGATCACAAGTAGGCAGAGAGGCAGGCAGAGAAAGAGGAGGAAGGGAAGCAGGCTTCCCGCTGAGCAGAGAGCCGGATGCGGGGCTCGATTCCAGGACCCTGGGATCATGACCGGAGCCAAAAGCAGAGGCTTCAACCCACTGAGCCACCCAGGCGCCCCAACATTTAGTAATTTCTTAATTAGAGATTAGTGAGTTTACAAGTGTAAGACAGCTGATTAGTATTACCCACACTTAAAATGTCATGCAAAGCAAAATGCATACCATTACTAAAGAGAAATTGTTTTTGTTTAGTCTGTTGAAAACTTTACCTAGATTCCTTCACTCATTAGCTGACAAAAAAATTCTAATGAAGATGTTCACAACAAAATGCTGGAATATCTTTATTTTCACCCCTTTTTATCCTAATAAGTCATATAGTTAGAAAGGATTTGAAAAACAAATACTTTTTTTTAGGAATAATGAAATTAAATAGGACATTCAAACACAGTTTCACATGGGTCTTAGGGAACTTCTCATTAATTTATAATTCTACTATATCCTTGGTTTTATAGAAAAATACTAGCTAGTTACAAGAAAAACTGATCCTCAAACATTTCAGCCATACCTGTTTCTGAGCTTCTACTTTTTGCTTTCTGGTTGGGTCAATTGCATCTACCATCCATTTGATTGTAAAGTATGTTACTGCACCAAATATCGTCAAACGGAAAATTAAACCAACAACTTCATTCCGACTCAAGGGACGAGAAAAGGCTTCAGCATGTACCATCTTGATTAACCTTAAAAAACAAACAGAAATGTCACTAAATAACTAAATTCATTACAACTCCAAGACTGATAAGTAACTTAAACTTAGCAAGAAAAACTAACTTCTAGTCAAATTCAACATTACCTGCCTAAAAATGTTCTAAGGAAAAATGAACATACCAAAAACTGAGGTTTATTAGACTTTTTAATGAATTTTCCTTAAAGCTCATATAATTTAAGTAAACAATAATTCTGCAACAATGCAGTCAACATCTTACAGTATTTACTCTTTTAACATTTTTTAAATAACTATTTCAGAAAACCTAGAGATATACTGACCAAAACAATAACCCAACTGAAGAAAGGCAGCCAGACAATGAAATACTTTTACTAATATGACGGTAAGAATTTCCCCTAAGTACAATGTACAATAACAATTTTTAAGTGAAACTGAAACTGAAGAGACTCCCTTTTTCCTCAGGCTTATGTTTCAGGTTTTCGAGGCCTACTTAAATTTAAACATGCCATTTTCTCTATTAATAAGTGACATTAAATGTTTTGAACCATCCTATTGTTTCCAACCACCCAGCTAAATGTGAAGCACTAGAATCTTCAAACATTTTTAAACCACAAGAATACAGTAGTCGCCGAAGACAGAAAAAAGGAGGCAGTGTGCCTACTTTTACCTGTATTTCTGAGCAGCTACCGTGATCACATACAGGGTGGCAGAAGGCACGGACACCCCTGTCAATATAAGGCAATAACTATCCAGAACAATAAGGTTGTTAGGGACAATGGGACAATCACATTTTGGAAGACAGGATCTCAAATTCTAATGCTATTTTTCTCTCATGGTACAGGACTAAGCTGAATGCTATGCTATGTGAGAAAGAGAATATATTCTGCACTCATGTGAAAAGGAATAAATCAGAACTTGCACAGATGGCTCAGTAATGGGTAAAAATTAGGAACTGCATAGATTCCTATCTATGGTCCTTCCTCTACCAAAATTAGTTTCTTCTGTCAGTACTACTATTCAGTTAAAAATCTTCTTCACTTTCCACCCTCTGGAATAATTCCAAGAATTTTTAAATTCCTCTTAGATCCCTCCTTTCTTCCATTCAAGAGTATATACTTCTCTCTGATAAAAAGACTTCAAAGCTTTCCCTTTACTTACAAGACTGCCAAGTGTTCAAGACTACCCTAACCTAGCCTCAAAGAGTAACGTTTAAGCATTGTACTTCTCACCACTTCTCAACAAGAACTTTCAATAGCTGGAGTCGCTGGTGTCTGAAAATGCCATGTGTATTTTCCCTCCACCATATTTGCCTGGTACCCTGGATAGAACATTTCTCTCCCTTCATCTAAGATTAGTCAAATTCTATCCAAACTTCAAAAACCAACTTTACCTTCTTCATCTTTCTGTCACATACAGGAGACACTATTCAGTAATTATCTGTTCAGATAAACTGCAACTGCAGAAACACTTCCCATTCAATTATTCCAACAAAAATGCTGCAGTACTTTGAACGATTTCCCAAAAAAAGCCAAGGGTTCTATGTTTCTCCCTTACTAGGGCCCATTTACTTCACAATAGTACTTTACTTAACTTAAACTTAACAACAAAATAATTGAAAGCCTTCATTTCAGGTAAAGAACCTTTGAGCTAGGGACATTAAGTGATTTAATTCACACCATTAAGCACCTATTGAACATGTATTTATAATGCCTACGATATACTGGGCATACAATAAGGGCTAAGATAAAATTACTGTCCTCAAGGAACACACATTCCAGTTATTATATTAATTATATCTTTATAAATGGAGCTAGGGAAGAAAAGCCATCTAATTAAAGTCTCTCCTCATGCAACAAATTCAAGTGTGCTTTCATCCATCAGCATGGATTCCTAAAAATAAGTTAACAATAGTCCACTTCTTATAAGTAAAAAACTGACTTCTCTACCCGTAATTCCAACAGAGTAAATTTGAAAATGCAGCTGGAAGATGTGATATCATTACGCGGGGATATTATCCACAGATGGAGATAAACCAATAGGCAAAGTCAAGGTTTTATTCACTTAATCTGTGAAAGCTCGTGATACTCGAGTAAAACGTTCTCCTTTATTTAAAAGTTTGAGTTAGTAGGGATAGAACCGCCACCTACTGGATGTTCACGGAACTACATGAACAACCAGGGCAAGTTTCAGTACATTCCAGCCGTCGAGGCAATGACAGTTTTTAATCCCATACAAAATTTCAAGACATAAAACCCGTTACCTATGCATTTCCTATATTTAAATTGATACCTGCAGGAGAGTACTCTAGACCTACGACATCGCTTAAACCAGTAGTCCATCTTTCACAATGACTTTAAAATCCTGAAATGAAACCGAAAGTCCTCCTTGTAGGTTGTAACCGTATATTTTATTGTCTAGTCATCTATCATTCATAGGACATGGATGGATCTACCTACAATGTAAGCAAGCAGCACTGCAACAGAATACACAACAAAAGCTGCGTGTGCACCCGACAGTAGGGAATGTATTTCAATCTTGTATAAGCAAACATTAAAAATCAACAAAATACACAAGTATGTACAGACATACGGACGCTGTTACGTACAACTAAGTAACATGGCAAAACCCTGCAATGCACAGTTATATGTTGGGCAAACACGACACCAGACAGTTTCATTTAAAAGAGTTCTCCGTTTCTGGGCAGAAAACTTTAGAAATCGTACCACCTTGTCCGTGAGCAATCTACGGATCGCTTAGGGACCGAGAGTATAGTGTTTCTGTCCGAATTCACTGCAAGGCTGTAGGAAAGTTTTTCTCAACCCCAAAGTCCCAGGCTCGAGGGCAACAAGGCCCTAGGAACACAGCCTGTCACAATGACTGCCAACCTTCCCATAAAGGACAGGTTATTATTAACAGCTCCATCCTCTTGTGAATGCCCCGGCCCAAAGAACCGCCTCCGCCTCTGCACTAGGGGGTGGCAGTGCCTGTGCGACAGTCACACCCGGATCCATCTGGCCGCCTCCGCCTCGGACCCCCAGGTACTGCTGAGGTCGTCCGGGGAGCCCTAAGCCCCCGCGGCGACCCGACTGTCTACCAAGAGTCCCTCGCAAATGGCCTAAGTCGTGGGAGGGGGGAGGGGAGAGACGACGCCAACGGAGACCTAAGGCCCTAGGACGGGCCGGAAGCCAAGGCGAGGCCCGGGACGCCCTTGGAGGTTAATCTGTGGGATACCAAGGGCTGCGGGAAACCGGGGGGCGGCACGGACGACGGGCGTGGGAGGAAGGCGCCGTGACCTTCCTCGCGCGGCCTCCCAGATCCCAGCCGGTCCCCAAGGGAGCTCAGCGGGTTCCCGCGCCCGCCCCACGAGGACCGGGAGAACCCCGCTACTCACCCCGGGGCGGACACTGAAGCGGCAGGAGCCCTCAGCCAGCCTCACACGGGAAGGAAAGGCCGCTTGAGAGAGAATGCTTCCGGCGGGAGCCCAGCCCCGTCCCCTCGCACGGAGCATGCGCCGCCCACAGGCTTTGGCGCGGAGGGGGCGCGCTTCCGGGTTTCAGACCGGGCGGGGGCGGGGGCGAGGGCGCGGGGCGGGAGGGGCCTGAGGTTTTCCGCGAAGCAAGTGCGTCCACTTGCGGCACCCGCCGAGGCTTTGAGTTTAGCTACTGGGATGGGATCCGGCAAGGCGCTAATCGATTACAGGACTCCCCTGCCGAGATCGCGGGCTCCGGGCGCGACACTGACAAATCGGGGAGACTGCTCCAGAATGTGAAGAAATGCTGTGCGTCCCCGCGGAGTTCTTCCCTAACTCCTCCTGGAGCCTTCCGCCCGCCCCTCGCCCCTCACCCCGCGTGCACACCCGCAGGCTGCTCTTCTGTCTGTCCTTTAGCCAAAGCGCTGACGCGCATGGCCCCCACCCCTCACCATCTGTCTTTCAGTTTCTAGGGTGAGCTCACCCTCCTCCCCCGTCTCCGCGCTGACAAACACCTGGGGGTGGCGCTTGAAAGTCGTACGAAACGACTTTGCAGCCCACCCTAGCAGGACCAGCAGTCGGGACCGAATAGGTTATCTGGTGGCAGGATTTGCATTTCAGTGACTTCCCTTTTTCTTCTACACCTTCCCCTTTCCAGACTGAGAGACGTGACCCAAGAGGTCCCAAGGGAGCAAACCTGAAAGCCCAGCGCCTCCTGAACGCACAGACTGCCAGGGGGCGAGATGATACTAGCCACTGTTTACAGATAGAAGAAGCATCGCTTCCTTCAGGTAGAGGCGGCAAGACTACCCTCCTCGGGAAGGCAGTTTGTGCCTTTCTGCTTTAGACATCGTCTTTGATGTCTAAAATCCGGTAGCCTGATTGTAGGAGTTAATGTATGCTACCCTTTTTACAAGCTTGTGGTGTCGTAGTAAGGTTAATAGCTACAGTTTATTGAATCCCTGCTAGGTGGTCCCGCGATCTCCTTCTGTGTGCTTCAGATCCATAATCTAAATTCCTCCAAAAAGCAATCCTCTTAAGTAGTCATGAGTTTCTGTTTTTATAGACGAGCAGATTTTGAGACTTAGGGAGAGAAACTACCCTAAGTTCATGTAACGAAGTGGCAAATGTCACTGGAACCAAATTTGATTCAGACCCTACCCTTTACAGTTCCTCTTTGAGATAGTAATTTAATACCAGTTCTATTTAAGTCCAGTTGAAAGAAGACCATGAAATGACCAAATCGTAAGTCTTTAAAGGGTGAGGATTGGATGGCACGGATGTGTAAATATTTTAAAAACTATGATTGGATTCATTAACAAGAATCAGAATGGAATTTAATACTGGATGATATGAAGCTAGGTTTAAGAGAACTAGACTCATTAGAGAGGATATAGAACTTTGGGAAGAACAGGACGGTTATGAGACCAGGCCAATGTTCACCAAACCAAACCAAAACCATGGTTGCTCAGTAGTCTTAGAAGTAGACTTGGAAGAGACTCTCCATTGGTTTCCTGAGATTATCCTCAATCTGAGTCATTGTTTGGGATGCTCCTGGGAACACGCATTGACAGAGCTAAAAGGCAGAGATTACTGAAGGAAAGAACTTAAGGTGACTAGGATAGGCTCACAAGTAAGAAAAATGAGCTGAGAAATTCAGGATGGTAATGGACTTCCGTTATTCGCTGAGTGAAAATGCAGCAACTAAGGACCCCAGCTGCCTTATGCAGAGGACCAGGGTGGCCAATCTACTCAGTCTGTCTGACACTAAGTGGGTTTTTGGACCATAGGACTTTGGTTGCTAAAACAGAGAAAGTCTTAGGCAAACCATGAGGAGTTGATCTCCTATTAAGGATATCTTACATGGATTCTAGAATGAGGTGGAACTCCCGATATGATTGCATCTAGTCTCAATTTACCTGGACTATGATTGTACAGGAAATTGTTGGGTAAAATATGCAAGAGTCTGCATGCCCCCAAATAAATTCCCTGCTCATTTCTTTTCCAGTGGTTTGGCTATAAACCAAGTACCTGTACCTATACCTTTTGGACCTAATTTTCACTTAGCAAATTCTCAAGAAACCTCTTATGTTTGGGTCCTAAGACATCAAATTACTGTCTTCTCATATACCATGTACGTTCATTTCCAGCTATCACTAAGTCAGCTAAGTTCTTCCAGAATAGAACGGAGTGAACATATGCTTTTCATCCCAGGATAGCTTTATATAATTCCTGGCAGCACAAAACACCATATTTGGCCCACAGTAGGGGCTCAATAAATAATTCATTATGTGTAATATTAATCAGGAAATTATAACAACGGACTTTTTTTGTAGACTTTCTGGGCCTTCCCCCTGTGATTGTTAGACTCAAGATATTAAAAATAATTATTACATTTATTATAGAATGTTGGGTTTTGAGGGGGTTTTTTGTTTTGTTTTTTGGGGGGGTTATTTGTTTTTGTTTTTGTTTTTACCAGTGCTTCCTAAAACAGTTCATGGCAGTTCTTGCTACTTGGAATTGAATTATCCCTTACGTTTGTGAGTTGGTTGGGAGTGTGATTAATTTGCTCTGCAGTCAAGGTGAATCTTTGCACTGGACCCTGAAGGGGGAGGGATTCCTTATATTAGGGGTTCTCAGATTTCACTGTGGGTCTGTTCACTGGACAACTTGGCAAAATGCAGTTTCCTACGTTATGGCTTTAGATGCTCCCATTTAACTGCTCTAGGTTTTGGGGATTTGAATTTTGAGTAAGAATCTAAGATGGTTTGGATGTAGGTAGTTTGGGATCACATTTTGAAAAACTGCCCTAGTCAGTGAGGATTTTAGATGTGTTTTTACAAAAACCTCTGTGTTCCATCTCCAAAAGCCTATCTGGCCAGCTGAACCATTAAGTCAGTTGGTGTATATCAAAAAAGGAAGTTGGTGTATATCAAGGCAAGGAAGTCTCACATTGAGATTCAGAATAAAATCTCTTTGGAAGGAAAAACAAATCCAAAATTGTTGGGTAAGTAGACACACTACACCGGACCCTATTTGTTACTCGTTAGAAATGATTCTCTAGGCAGTGATTCAGAAAGAGCAGAATTTCAACAAATTTGTAGGATTACATAGCAGTAATTATACCAGTACAATAGGCACTTGGTAGCCTTGGTTCTTTTAAAAATATTTCATCAGAAAGAATAATCTTCATTATTATTTTGACAAGTTAAATAGGATGGTTGGAAAAGGAAAAGTAAAGCCAGAATCGGAAGCTGTACCTGAAGCCAGAAAAGCACGAAGAAAGACTGACATTAAGTGCTTGAAGCTCCAATAGAAAGAATAAGATGGCACGGAGGCAAACATAATGGAAAATTAAAATTTCAACAGAATGGAAGGAGTGGAAAGATGAATTGATAGCTCCATTCTATAAAAAGCACAGAGAGCTAACAGATGCAATATGGCAAAGTTCAAAGAACATGTTTCAAATTTACTTTTCATGCTTTTTATGTTTTAAAATTTTACACATAATTTAAAACGTAGGTATGTGTAATTTCTTAATGTTATCAGGGTCGCACTAAGCCACCGTCTTACATCGCTGCATAATCCTTTTTCTTAAGCACTACTGCCAACTGGACTTTTTTACAGTTTATTCTAGCAATAAAGATCGTCCAGAACGTGGATATTTTAAATCTGCAATGTTTTGTTGTTTAGCTTTAATACAGTACTGAAAATATACCACTTGAGTAATACTATCTGCAGGAAGTCAGGACGAATCAAAACGGGAATTGCTTGGGAAGAAGGCTAATCCCACTATAGACTCATTAGCAAAAGTTTTTAAAGCGTAGAAGAAAGAGTAATCTCCCTAGGATTCATTTAGGACCTTCATAAATACCTTCCATATGCTTTTCTTCAATGGGAGAGGGGATGCGAGGGGTTGGGTGAGAATGACAAAGATATGAATTCATTAGCCAAAATGGAAGGAACAGTAGTTGAAACATTGATTCTCAATTTCTGTAACAGCAGATTGATAGATGAAGCGTAAAACAGGACCAGATGCTGTGGTTTCCAGGATGCAGTTGGCTTCCCATGCTTTATGACCTGGAGCACTTATTCCTGTAAGTAGGCCACTTGCTTGCTCTTGTTTACCTGATTCGAGGAAAATGCCCTTGAAAGTATTTGGAAAAGAATGTGTGCTGGTGCTTAACATTCTAAAAATTAAGATTGCGTCAAACCCCCTTTCCCTCCCTTTCCTCTATTAGTCTGAATAAGTCATAACCCTGAAACATATGTGAAACTAAAATGGAGGAGAAGAATTTGAGATCACCTTTTCTAAGCACAAAAACACCAAAATCTGTGTCTATTCTGTTTGCCCCCATAATTCACCCTACTGAGAGCCAACACAGGGTTCATCTCACAGAATTCTAACTGGGGTGTAAATTTCTGTATTCTTTTATCTGATATGAACTTCTTGAGAAAAGAGGGTGCCTAGGACATAGGAGGGGCTTAACAGATGCTTCTTTATGTACTGAAGTGTAGTTGACACACAAATGTTATATTAGTTTCAGGTGTCCAACATAATGATTCCACAACTTTATACATTCCACCGTGCTCACTGCAATAAGCATAGTCACCATCTGTCACCATACAAGGTCATTACAATATTGTTGACTATATTTCCTGTGCCGTACCTTCATCCCCATGTCTTACTTATGTTAAAAACAGAAGTTTAATCCCCTTCACCTATTTCATCTATCCTTCCACTTTCAATGGGTGTTGTAATTAACTGATCCCCCCCGAATCTGACATATCTAATGGGGCTTTTTAGGCTCCATTCCTACAGGTTTAACCTGACCGAGGGAGAAAAAGGAAGGAAAGATGTATGGGTCAAAGATAGGAGATGTGGAATCAAGCCTTTTTACTGACCATATGTATATATTATTGCCCTGTTGTGATAGGTCCATTCCTGATGTGTCCACCAGAGAGCAGTCCCATCCTTGGTACCCATAGGATTTAAGAACATGGACACTGCAGGGGCACCTGGGTGACTCAGTTGTTAAGCATCTGCCTTCAGCTCAGGTCTTGATCCCAGGGTCCTGGGATTGAGCCCCACATTGGACTCCCTGCTTGGTGAGAAGCTTCCTTCTCCCTCTCCCACTCCCCTTGTTTGTATTCTCTTTCTCACTGACTCTGTCATTTAAATAAATAAAATCTTAAAAAAAAAAAACACACACCATGGATACTGCAGTCCAACAGACCTGGGTTTGAATACACAATCTGTTTTTTTACTAGCTCTATGACCTTTGGGCCATTTATTAAGCTTACTAAGCCTCAACTTTCCCATCTTTAGTATGGGGACAATAACAGTATGCATGCCATGGGGTTGCGTTGAAAATTAAATGAGACAGTGTCAGGAAGGTGCTGAGCTCTATGCCTGGCACTTAGCAAGTACTCAATAAAAATGTACTGTAACACTGATGTTTTTATTACACAATGAAATGATGTTCCCTCCTTTCCAGAAGTCTGTAAGGACAAAGATTCCTTCCCATCTCCATAATATTTTCATGAAGGCTTCACCTCCCGAGGTTCTAACCATAGCATCTTGTCTGGGAATGTTTCCACTGACTGGTGAAGAGACCATGCCTCTCTCTTTGACTTCTTGATTCTCTCATTCTCAATCTTAATACAGCCCTCTGGCTGACTCTTACTGATTAGTAGTCAATAAACCATTTTTGATAGTTATATAAAACCTATAAGATTCCATCCTTATGGCCACCAACAATTAAATTTAAAATATCGATCAATCGATATTTCAATCCATGAAAATAGCTATCTGGATATTTCTCAGTTCACTGAATACCATTATTGACATTGGCTGCTGTTCCCATCTGTCTAATAACAGCCATTTATCGAGCTTACAGTTCTTGCTCTCATGGAGTTCTAAAGACTAAAACATCTTATAAAAATGCAAGTCCTCACAGTGCTATTGATTTTTTTTAAAGCTAAAGGTTTATCCTATATTTCATTCCCATTTATTATTTGTTTAGGGAAAACTTCCTCTCTTAGATTGTTGAGTGGGTTGTGCACAAGAAAGAGAAATGAGTTCAGTGGGTGAAGGTGGGATGTTGAGCCAGACTAGAGATTTTAGAGGTCAAGACTGTGCCTGTCTTAACTTTTCTTTGCAAACTACAACTTTCTTAATACACTTGGGGCCTATCATAATATCAGAGCTGCTATTCTTTGTATAAAATTGAAATCATCTGAGCACAACACATTAAAAAAAAACATTAACTATGTGCAACTCATGGAAATGCTCCTAAAATTGAGGGAGTTTTCCTGAGCAAAAGAAATGCTATATCCTGTTTAGAGACTGAGTACATGGCTTTCAAAAGCAAAGACAAGGGACACCTGGGTGGCTCAGTGGGTTAAGCCGCTGCCTTCGGCTCAGGTCATGATCTCAGGGTCTAGGGATCGAGTCCCGCATCGGGCTCTCTGCTCGGCGGGGAGCCTGCTTCTCTCTCTGCCTGCCTCTCTGCGTACTTGTGGTCTCTCTCTGTCAAATAAATAAATAAAATCTTTAAAAAAAAAAAAAAAAGCAAAGACAAGGTCAAACCTTGCTGATTTTAGATGCTTAAGAAGGAGATTATACTAGACCTTCATCTTTCACCCTAGAGAGGCCCCACAATAGTGCACTGTCAGGCTAACATTAAAATCACCCTTCTCATCTTTTTATTGTCAGTGTTTCTGGAACCAGAAAAACAAAACAAAGGTGAAAGTAAGAAGAGAAAGAAAGAAAAGCCTGTAACTTGAGTTGCAGGAGTACAGGAAACAAATAAAGTATACTAAGTCAGCTGTGCTCAAAGTTGCATTCAACTTCAGAACACTATACCTGATAGAGTTGCACATACCTTTCTCCTTTCCAGTCCACTGCTGATTAAGTTTAAATTCCAGAGCCATTCTGAGAGCTGTCAGTACCAGAGGCATGGCCCATACCTGTCTCTTTATGTCTCCTGTGTTCTCAGGTAAATGGTGTGGAGGGGGGCACACAGGGGACAATTAAGGAGAGGAGACAAAGACATTGACCCTCCAACAGTGTCCCTCCACTCCCATGGTGTTGTGCACAAAACAGAAGATATGCTAAGGATTCTTAACTGGCTGAAAGCAACATGAGAATTTTATCTAGATGATCTTGAATCTCAAGCTGGACAGTGTTCCACCTCCCACATTCCATTCTGTCCATAATTCAGTCCTACTTGGGCTAGATGGACTGACTTTCCATAGTCTGTCATCATGTTGTCCTCATGGGCTAGTGTTTAAGGAGCCTCCCCCACTCCTTTCCCAGAACTCTTGGAGGTAGACAGGGACAGAGTTTGAGTGGTGTCTAAAGTCATAAAATACAGTGATGGTTCCTTTTTTTGAAGTGGGGCAAGGGGAAAGAGTAAGTAATTCTGTTTCTTCAGTTGAGTGAATCATAAACGTTTCCAGCACGTGAACTCGAACATGTAGACAAAAACAGGAGACAACCAAAAACCTCTCTGGGGACTTTCTTCCTCATCCGATAGGAAGGTGGGGGTCTAGGGTATTCTGTTTTAACGACTGTCTCCAAATTCTGTCTCTGTACCCAACACAGGAAAGTATTGCCAAGTCCAGAGTGTCAGGTACAAATACAGCCTCTTGCAAAATAGTCTCAAGCATGCAAGATGCAGATTATTGAGTACAGTATTTGAGAAATTCTGACAATACTAAACGAAAGGGCCAGTTCTGTGGCCTGTCCTGTGTTGGATAACCTTTCTGGGTCACCACTTCTAGAACTGAACTAGTTCTACCAGCTTCGTCATTCCATGATTCTGTGATTCTCTCTGACCTGAGTGTGAAGCAACTTCTGTTTGAATTTCTTCCCCCTTTTGACCCAACAAATGAATGCTAACTCTGAACGCTAGGTTTGAGAATATAGTTTAAAATATTAAGTGATGAAGGTTTCCAAGAAGATTTGTGTAGTATTCCCTTGCCAGTCCCCGTTCCGCCAGTCATAGTTTGGTCACAATGTGGTTTCACATCTGTATGCTTGAACTGATAAAATAATTGATCACTGTATGTCTGGAAGAATTCAGTTCCTTTAAATTCAAGGACTTAGCTACAGTTATCCCTACCCTCATCTCCACCCCTATCCCAGTCTTAAGGTCAGATGGTAAAGATGGAGTAGGTCTGCTCTTCTCTACCCTGTCCATGTATGACAAGTAGAGAGTAACAGTAGGAGGCCGGGCCTGGAGAAACCAGGCCCTTCTTTTGTGGAAAGACCAGCTGGCTACTAAGAATGTTGCCAAGGCTTGCAAAATGGTACTAGAGAGAAAGCAAATGCAAGAAGGCATTAAATACCAAGATACTAAGGCCTACATCAAGAACTTTTTAAAAAAAGAAGTGTGGTTAATATAAAATAAACCCCATCTTCCACAGCAGATCATGGCTTTCAGGATATGAGCTCATGAACAACTGAGGGAAAGGAGTCTTTCTGCTTTATTACCGGTATTATTGTTTCATGCTCTTGTAAATTCCCTATTTTCTATGAAACCTTGAACTTGCCAATGAAGGTTTCAGTTAACAAGACACTTTTCAGGAATGCACCCATCACCACCTCCAGTTGGTGAGAGAGTACTATGACAAATTCTGAAAACACTCACATAGATTCTCATGAATTAGGTTTTAATTGAGAGCTGTAGAGGAAGCATGCAGGAGTAAAGACATACATTTATTTCTACCTATGTGTTCCCTTGGTACTTTCCTTAACAGAAAATAAATTTTACCTCTTTTTAAAAAAAAAATTATTTGTTTGACACAGAGAGAGAGAGAGAGCGAGAGAGGGAACATAAGCAGAGGGAGTAGGAGAGGGAGAAGCAGGCCTCCCACTGAGTAAGGAGCCTGATGCAGGGCTCAATCCCAGGACCCTGGGATCATGACCTGAGCTGAAGGCAGACGCTTAACGACTGAGCCACCCAGGTGCCCTACCTCTTTTTTTTTTTTTAAAGGAGATTTTAAAATCTCGTTCTCTAGGAAGTAAATTCAAGAGTAAGAAATCCCATCCCTGTTCTACATGGTGCAATTCACTGTTAATTTCATTGACTGTTGACATACTGAGTGGTGTGTTAAGCTTGGGACACATCTCTCTCACTGAAGTAACAAACCAACATTAAGAAAGATAAGACATATGCATTCTTCCTTTGATAAAGACAACTGCTCCAGTGTTATGGAAATGGTTAAGGAAGATCTAGTTATATTTTTAGGAGGATATAATTTCAAGGAATCACATTCTTTCAGGATTGAAAGGAATATTACATGTTATTGAAGCTTAGTGGATGCCTCTGAATCTTGCTGTTATCCTGATAAAAATTGTTTTCAAATATTGTAACAATATATCCTATTTGAGTTTTATTTTAAATTAACATATGGTAAAATTGACTGTGCATATGTGCGTGTGTATACAGTTCTCTGAATTCTGATACAATCGGTTCATACAACCATCACTACAATCAAGACACATAACAATTTCATTCTCCTAAAAAAGCTACCTTGTGTGACTCTTTCATAATTAGCTCCTCAGCCCCTGGCAACCATGGATCTGTTCTCCATCACTGTAGGTTTGTCTTATGAGAATGACACAGCAATTAAATCATGCAGTATGTAGCTTTGAGACTGGCTTCTTTTATTCGGCATGCCTTCGAGACTCATCCAAGATGCTGCATACATCAATAATTCATTCATTTTTCATTGCTGAATAGTAGTCCATTGCACTATAGTTTGTTCATTTGAGCACTGAAGGACGTTTAGGTTGTTGCCAGTTTTTGGTAATTATGCTGAGAGCTCTGTAAACATCTGTGTGTAAATTTTTGTGTGAACAGAGGTTTTTATTTCCTTAGAATAAATACTGAGGAATAGAATTGCTAGGTCATATGATAGGAGTATTTTCAGCTTTATGACAAACTGCTCAACTGTTTTCCACAATGGCTGGACCATTTTGCATTGCCACGAGAGTGTATACGGGTTCCATTTGTTCTGCATCCTCACCAGAATTTGATATCAACTGTATTTTTAAAGTATTCTCATAGGTATCTAATTGTGATTTTAATTGGCATTTCCCTTAATCACTAATGATACATTTTTTCATGAGCTTATTTGCCATACATTTATCTACTTTGGCAAAACACCTGTTCAGGTCTTTGGTTCATTTTACAATTAGGTTGTTTTCTTACTGTTGGGCTTTGAGGATTCTTTATGTATTCTAGATACAAGGCGTTTGTCAGTATGTGATTTGCAAACGTTTTCTTCTAGTCTGTAACTTCTTATGCTCTTACTAGTGTCTTTTGTAAAGTTTTAAATATTGATCAAGTCTGATTTGTCACTTTTTTTCATTATGGATCATGTGTTTGGTGTCGTGTATGAGAAGTCTTTGCCATACCCCAGGTCATGGAGACTGTCTCTAAAGGTTCTTCTGTAAGTTTTATATTTTACATTTAGATCTATGATACATCTTGAGTTCATATTTGAATAAACTGTGAGATTTTCATTTTTAAGTATGCGGACGTCTAACACCTTTTGTGGAAAAGACTATTCTTTGGAGCTTTGTCAAAAATCAATTGGCCGTATTTGTGAGGACATCTTTCTAGGTTCTCTGTTCTGTTCTATTGAGTTGTTGTCTGATCTACGTGACTATCCCTTCACCATGACCACACTGTCCTGTTAATCTAACTTTATAAAATAAATTAAAAATCAGGTAGTGTGATTCCTCCAACTTTTTTCTTCTTTTCAAACTTATTTTTGTCTTTTTCTAGTTCTTTTGAATGTCTGTGTTAATTTTAGGATCAGCTTGCCTGTATCCACAAAAATTCTGCTGGGATATTTAATAGAATTGAGTTAAATCTGTGCATCAGCTTGGGGAGTTAAGTTTTCTTGTCCCTGAATAGGTCTTCCCATTTGTTTAGGTCTTTTTTAGTTATTTATTTTTATTAGTGTTTTGTAGTTTTAGCACGGAGATCCTGCTTATGTCTTGTTAAATCTATTCTTAAGTATTTAAATAATTTTGGAGCTATTCTAATGATTTAAAAAAATCAGTTTCAGTTGTTCATTGCTGGTATATAAGATAAGATTATTTTTGTGTTTTTGCCTTATGTCCTTATGACCTTCCTTAACTCAGTTCTAGGTGGAGTTTTTTTGGTCACTTTTGGTTTTCAATCATGTCATCTGCAAGTAGGGACATTTTCATTTCTCCCTTTCAATGTGCATGCCTTTTATCTCTTATTCTTGCCTTGTCATACTGGCTAGGAGTTTTAGTATAATGTTAAATAGCGATGTTGAGAAGGAACATCTTGGCCTTGCTCCTCATCTGAGGAGGAAAGTAGTCAGTCTTACATCACTAAGTATGATATTAGATGTTAGCTTTTTGTATATGACTTCTATGAGGATGAGGAAGTTCCTTTCTTTCTTAGTTAGCTGACAATTTTTTAAAAATCTTTAATGGATGTTGAAATTTTTCAAGTGCTTTTCTGCATCAATCGATATGGGTATGTATCTTCTCTTCTTTAGTCTGTTAATGTAATAGATTACATTGGTTGATTTTTTAAAAATCTTGAAGCAGCTTTGCCTTTTGAGGATAAGCCCTGCTTGGTTGAAGCATATAATTTAAGAAATGCCTCAGTGTTCAATTTGATAAGATTTTGTTTGACTTTTACGTCAGTGTTTATGAGAGATACTAACCTATAGTTTTTGTTTGGTTTGGTTTTGGGTTTTTTTTTAATTGCCTTTGTTTGGTTTTGGTATCAGGGCAATGCTGGTTTTATAAAAATAGGTTGGGAAGTGTTCCATCCTCTTCTGTTTTTGGAATAGTTTATATAGAATTGGTATCCTTTCATCTTTATATGTCTAGTAGAATTCTACAGCATAACTGTCCTAGGCCTGGGAAATTATATTGAAAGGTTTTTTTTAAATGTCCTTGCAGTTATAGGATTCTTTAGTTGTCTATTTTCTCTTTGATGACTTTTGGTAGTTTGCTCTCAACAATTATTCATTCTACCTAAGTTGTCATATTTATATATTTAGAGATATTTATTGTATTCCCTTAGTGCCCTTATAGTATCTACAGGGTCTATAGTGATATCCTCTTTTTGATTCCTGATATTGCTAATTCATATCTTTTTTGGTTAAGATTTATGAATTTCATTTATCTCAAAGGGTCAGTTTTTTTTTTAAGATTTTTTTTCCAGGATTTTATTTATTTATTTATTAGAGAGAGAGAGAGAGAGAGAGAGCACAAGCTCAGGCAGACAGAGTGGTAGGCAGAGGCAGAGGGAGAAGCAGGCTCCCTGCCGAGCAAGGAGCCCAATGTGGGACTCGATCCCAGGATGCTGGGATCACAACCTGAGCCGAAGGCAGCTGCTTAACCAACTGAGCCACCCAGGCGTCCCTTTTTTTAAGATTTTATTCATTTGACAGAGAATCCGTACAGGGGGAGGGGCAGAGAGAGAAGCAAACTCCCCACAGAGCAGGGAGCTCAAGTGGGGCTCAATCTCAGAACCCTGGGATCATGACCTGAGCTAAAGGCAGATGCTTAACCCATCGAGCCACCCAGGTACCTCACAAAGGATGTTTTTTTATTTCATTATTTTTCTGTATTAATTTTTTGTTTTCAATTCCATTTATTTTTGCTCATAGCTTTTTTATTTCTTCCATTCTGCTCGATTTAGGTATATTTTGCTCCTTTTTTGGTTTTGTTTTTAAGATTTTGTTTATTGATTTTAGAGAGAGTCTTGGTGCGAGCAGGGGAGAACCAGAGGGAAAGACAGAGGGAAACAATCTCCAGCAGACTCTATGCTGAGTGCAGAGAAGGATGTGGGGCTCGATCCCAGGACCCTGAGATCATGATCTGAGCCAAAGTCAGATGCTTAGCTAGGCCCCTCAGGCACCCCTTGTTTTTATTTTTTTTTATTTTTTAAGATCAATGATTTGAGACCCTTTTTTTTTTTTTAAAGTCTAAGCATTTAATGCTGTAAGTTTCCCTTTTGCACTATTTTAGCTGAATCCTACGAATTTTGATTGGTGTGTTTTCATTTTTGTTCAATTCAAAATACTTTTACATTTCCCTTTTGATTTCCTCTTTGACCATGGGTTATTTAGAAGGGTGTTTTTACATGTTAGAAGATTTTTCTTTTCTTTTCTTTTTTTTTGTTTGTTTATTTAATCCTAATTTAAATCCATGATGGTTGGAGAGCATAATTTGTATGATTGCCATTCTTTCACATATTTTTTAGGCTGGTATTATGATCCAGGATATTATCTGTCTTGCTGAATGTTCCACATACATTTAAAATAATATGTGTTCTCCTATTGTTGGGTAGAGTAATCTGAAGATATCCATTGAATCCAGTTGGATTACTGGTATTGTTCGATTCTTATATACTCTTGCCAATTTTGTTTACTAGTTCTTGGGGCGCCTGGGTGGCTCAGTGGGTTAAGCCTCTGCCTTCGGCTCAGGTCATGATCCCAGGATCCTGGGATCGAGTCCCGTATCGGGCTCTCAGCTCAGCAGGGAGCCTGCTTCCTCCTCTTTCTCTCTGCCTGCCTCTCTGCCTACTTGTGATCTCTGTCTGTCAAATAAATAAATAAAATCTTTAAAAAAAAAAAGATTTAAAAAAAATTTTGTTTACTAGTTCTTTCCATTATTGAGAGAGGAGTGTTGAAGTTTCCAAATATAATTGTGGATTTGTCTGTTTCTCCTTTCAGTTCTATCAGTTTTTAATTCATGTATTTTGTAATGCTTTTAATCTCTGTTTTTTTTTCTGGCTCTGTGGTCTACTTTGATATTAATATAACTACCCTACTATGTTTTGATTAGTGTTATGGCATCTATGCTTCCATCCTTTTATCTTTAACCTATATCAATATATTTGAAATCAGATTTTTATAGGCAACACATAGCTGCATCATGTCCTTTGTACCCATTCTGCCAATTTATGGGTTTTAATTGGCATATTTAAAACCATTTCTATTTAATGTAATTATTGATATATTTGGAGATTTGATATATTTACTTGTTTTCTGTTGGTTTCCTTTTTTAAAAATTTCCCCTCATTTCTCTATTTTCTCTTTCCTGCCTTCTTTGGGGACGTTTGAATGTTTTTTTAGTATTCTGTTTTACTTACTGTGTTTTTTACTATATATCTTTGTGAAAAATGTTTTTTTAAATTAATTATTTCTATTAACATATAATGTATTATTTGCCTCAGGGGTACAGGTCTGTGAATCATCAGGCTTACACACTTCATAGCACTCACCATATCACATACCCTTCCCAATGTCCATAACCTGCCCACCCTCTCCACACCTCCCTAAAAGATGTTTTCATAGCTCTTGAGATTAAAATATAAATGTTTGATTTTCCATAATCCACATAGAGCCAATCTATGTTACCATTTCAGGTGGAATGTGGAGGTCTTGCCATCATTTCATGTAGATCTCTTTGTGCTCTGTGTTGCAATTGTCTTATGTACCACATTTCAATGTATATAACATTGAAAATTTCATCAGACATGTTGCCATTTTCACTTTCAAACATGAAACATATTTTAAGGAACTCAAGAGAAGAATAAGTCTATCATATACACCTAGATATTTACCATTTCTGTTGTCCCTCCTCTATTCCTGATGTTTCAGGTTTTTTTATGTTATAGTTTCCCTTCTATCTAAAGGAAGTCCTTTAGAAACTCTTTTTTCTTTTTTTAAGATTTTATTCATTCATTTGACCAAGATCACAAGTAGGCAGAGAGGCAGGCAGAGAGAGAGAGGAGGAAGTAGGCTCCCTGCTGAGCAGAGAGCCTGATGCAGGGCTCCATCCCAGGACCCTGGGATCATGACCTGAGCGGAAGGCAGAGGCTTTAACCCACTGAGCCACTCAGGGGCCCCTTCCTTTAGCAATTCTTTAGCACAGGTCTGCTGGCAATGCATTCTCTTTGTTTTCCTTCCCTGACTGACAATGTGGTTATTTCAACTTAACTTATGAAGAATATTTTTCCTGGATTTTGAGCTCTGGGTTGAAAGGTTGGGTTTTTGTTTTGTTTTGTCTTTGTTTATTTTTCCCCAGCATTTTAAGTTGTTCCATTTTATTCTACCCTCCATAGTTTCTTTTTTTAAAAAATATTTTATTTATTTATTTGTCAGAGAGAGTGAGCACAGGCAGACAGGCAGGCAGAGGCAGAGGGAGAAGCAGGCTCCCCGCTGAGCAAGGAGCCCGATGTGGGACTTGAACCCAGGATGCTGGGATCATGACCTGAGCCGAAGGCAGTCGCTTAACCAACTGAGCCACCCAGGCGTCCCAACCCTCCATAGTTTCTGATGAGCAACCCGTAGTCATTGAATGTTGTTGCCTTCTAAGTAATGTGTCATTTTTTTTTCCTGCCTGCTTCCATGATATTTTTTTTGTCTTCAGTTATTAGCAATTTGATTTTGCTGTATTTGGGCATGGATTTCTTTGGGTTTATCATGGTTAGGGTTCACTGAGCTTCTAGAATCTGTAAGTTTATATTTTTCACCAAATTTGGAAAATTTTAAATCACTTTTTCCAATATGTTTTACTGTATTGTATTCTTTCTATTCCTCTTCTAGATCTCCAGTAACATGAATATTAGGTCTTTTGGTTTTGTCTCATTGGTCTCAGAGGTACTGTGCATTTTCTTTCCATTATTTTTTCTCTTCATTGTTCAGATCAAATAATTTCTGTTGAGTTACTTTCAAATTCACTGATTTTTTCCTGTGTTATCTCTGTTCTGGGATTGAGTCCATCCCATGAGTTCTTTATTTTGGTTATTATATTTTTCAGGTATAAAATTTCAGTTTTGTTGTGTTATCTTCCGTTTCTCTGTATTTAAGAATATTTCACCTTACTCCTTGGTACACTCTTAAAATAACTGCTTTACAGCCTTGGTTAGTTAATTCCAGCATCTCTATCATGTGTTCATCAACCTCTGTTACTGTCTTTTCACATGTGAGTTGAGATTTTCCTGATTTGATATATGCTGAATAATTTTGAATTGTATCCCAGACATTTAGAATATTATATGACTCTGGGTTTTGCTTAAATCCTATGCAGGATATTGGTATTTTTGTTCTAGCAGGCAATAGAGGTAGTTGCATTCAAGCTACAAATTCTAACCAATATTCTGTGAGTTGTGGTTTCGGTGTCCATTCCATTTTCAAAGCATTTGCAGTACTATTTGGATCTATCTTCAATGTGCGCCACTACTCAGTGATCAGTCTGGAACGTGTGTGGTGGCTCATTTTTGGCTTGGTCTCCTATTCTTTGGTATACTGTTTAGGCTCAGCTCTGGCCTTGGGTAGCTTGTCAGGGAGCCTAGGAGTTTATTTATTTTTTTTTTTTAAAGATTTTATTTATTATTTATTTGACAGAGAGAGAGGGAGAGAGAGCAAGCAAGCACAGGCAGAGGCAGAGGGAGAAGCAGGCTCCCTGCCGAGGAAGGAGCCCGATGTGGGACTTGATCCCAGGACGCTGGGATCATGACCTGAGCCGAAGGCAGCTGCTTAACCAACTGAGCCACCCAGCCGTCCCGAGCCTAGGAGTTTATAATCAACTTTATGTTACTTTCCTGAGTTTCTCCTTCTCCATGATCTCTGGTCCTTCCTGGCTCCCTGGACTTCCTCTTTTTATTCCCATCATCAGAAAGCTAGTGCTTTAGTTATCCTGTTCCACTGCATGCTTCCTGAGACTGTGCCGTGCCCTGGGCCAAGCAATAGGAGGACAGAGAGAAAACAACTGTGATTTCCCACCCTCCAGGACCACAGCTTCTCCGTAGAGGAAAGTTTCCCTCCCTCCGAGATTTTGGTGCATGTGGGCCCCCAGTGCCATTGGAGTCCTTGCTACTGCTGGGGCGGCAGGATTTCCTGGGGCCTGGGGTACTAGAGAACAGAGAAAAGAACAAAAGATGACAGATTTCCCTGATACTCTCTGAGCATCAGGAAATGCTTTTCCTGATCCTTGAGCTAGAACAGAACTAGAGGGCTTCCCTCAGGAGCTCTCTCTGCCCTGGCACCCACTCCGAGTTTCAGGCTGCCTTATATCTAGACCAGGGGGTTTTGGTAGGGGAAAAAACAGAATGGAAAACTCACTGCTGGAGGCACCTGGGTGGCTCAGGTGGTGAAGCATCTGCCTTTGGCTTGGGTCATGATCCCAGGGTCCTAAGATTGGGCCCAACATTGAACTCCCTGCTCATAGGAAGTCTGCTTCTCCCTCTCCCTTTGCCCCTCCCCCTGCTCCTGCATGCTGTCTCTCTCTTGCTCTCGCTTAAATAAATAAATAAAATATTTTTTAAAAGTCTCAATGCTGACTCAGTGGTGCTTTGGATTCTGGTCTTCTTTCCTGGTTCACCTGCTACTATTTATAGGCTTTTCAAATAGCTGTTCTATGGGTTCCATCCAGGTCTCATAGGTATATTCAGTGAGAAAAGCAGGGTAGAGTGTGCTTACTCCATTTTACCTAGAACTGGAATAACATATTTTATTTGCTATTTTGGACTGAATGTTAATGTCCCTCCAAAATTCCTATGTTGAAGCCCTAACCCCCCCAGTATGATGGTAATTAGAGATAGGGTCTTTGGGAAGTAATTAGGATTAGATAAAGTCATGGAAATGGGACCCTTATGATGGGATTAGGGCCTTTATAAAAAGGGACACCAGAGGGCGCCTGCTCTCGTGCTCTCGCTAGTCCTGCCTGCTCCCTGAGATGTGAGGTCCCAGTTGAGAAGGTGGGTATCTGCAAACCAGGAACTGAATTGGCCACCACCTTGATACTGGATTTCACAGCCTCCAGAACTAAATTTTTGTTGTGCAAGCCTCCAGTCTAAGGTACTTTGCCATGGCGGTCCAGCCTCACTTAAGACAGTTGCCAAAATATTCATGAAAACATTCATGGCACTACATACTGTGTCACTCTTCCCAACTCAACCACAGCTTTTCCACATAGTTCTATGTAGTTCCACCCAGCATATTTTCTGCAAGGTTTAGTAACAATTTTTACTTAACTAAATTTCCAGACAGAAAAAGAAACAATCCCCCCAAACTAGACTGGTAGCTTTAATGCTTTTTATTGGTCTAGTTATAGTGTCTCAAATATATGTTTTTTTATATGTCAGTGGTTTTTTTTTTAAGATTTTATTTATTTATTTGACAGAGCGAGAGAGCACAGGCAGGCAGAGCAGCAGAGGGAGAGGGAGAAGCAGACTCCCCACTGAGCAGGGAGCCCAACGCAGGCCTCCATCCCAGGATCCCGGGATCATGAGCCGAGCTGAAGGCAGTTGCGTAACTGACTGAGCCACCCAGGTTCCCGATATGTCAATGTTTTGAATAAATTTACTGCTTGATTGTTTGGGTCCTGGTCCCCTTGACTTAATATGCTTTGTGCTTTTGCTGTCAATAATCTCAAGGCTAAATGGCCCAGGTCCTGTTTGGACCAATTCTTTTTATTTATTTAGGTCTTGGAGAAGCTCATTTCAAAGCGTATAAGGTGAGAAGTCCACAGTACATTTCTTTCATATATAGCATGGGAGAATACAAGATACAAGAATAGTGTTGAATAAATGTAAATGAGTAGAAGAAAAAGGAGCTATGGAACCCTGCTTCCTTCACTTGATAAAGGCTTGTCTTTGGCAGAGAATAGTTTTAAATAAATTCACAGATGGAAATAAAACACTAGTCATTCTTGACCATCAACAATGAAGGACAATTCCTCATAATTGGAGTGGAACGAAGCTGGAACTAGGTTATTGTCTCAAGTGAGCCGAAAACTCTAGAATAGATCGGTGAGCTTTGCTACCTAAGGCGGTTTTAGGTCATGCTCTATTGCTCTCCACCAGAAGGATTTTCTTTCCCTTTTTTTCCCTACTCATCTTTTCCATCTCACCTGCTTCCTTTTCTTTTTTCCACTTTGCACAATATTTTACCTCTGTGAACTTGTGTTAATCTGTAGAGCCGGCTGGAAGTATGCTGCTGATCTGCGAGGGTAATGCCTCTCCTTCTTCGGCCTCTCATCTCTTCCTTGCGAGCTGACTCCACCCCCATTCCTAGTCTGCCAAATTGTCCTGCTCCCTAGGACCAAGCTTTAGCTCTGCCCATGTGGACAAGAAGGCATGGTTTTCATTCTGCTGGGGTTCCCTTGAAAATAAAAGCTCAATTCTTATTCTAGAAGAAAAAAGCTGTAGTTCCCCCCCCGCCATTCACTGGAGTTTTATTAAACCATTACAGTGTTCCAGAGTTAATATGTATAATCTGTGAAACTGAACCTCACTTATGATTTGAGCACTTCTGTCTTAGAGAAAATCAAAAGAACAATGTTAGAAACAAATAATTTCACCAGAACCTGCTTGAAAGAGAAGAGTTAGCCTCCTGAATAAAAAGTCCACATTCTGGGCATTTTGGTTATTTATGCTGCAGCTGAGGGAAAGGTAAGGCATATTACCATGTTTGGTTTGTATTTA
This sequence comes from Taxidea taxus jeffersonii, assembly GCA_003697995.1. NCBI lineage: Eukaryota > Metazoa > Chordata > Mammalia > Carnivora > Mustelidae > Taxidea > Taxidea taxus. Next base: position 88,725 of record RCUC01140397.1, read on the forward strand.
AAACAGTCTCATAGGTTCCTCTCCCCACTCCCCCTTTCCAGGATACAGAATATTAAGTAAGATGGACATTTCCTCTGTTAATGTTCCCTTTGGGACCAAAAAAAAAAAAGATAGAAATAGTGAGGAAGGTCTTTCCAGATAATACCCCCCACCAAAAGTATTGAAAGAAAAGGTTTATATAACATGACATGATAATGTTGTGTAATCTATGAATATTATTACCTAAGGATTATATTATATCCAGCTGATAAGTTGTATTTGTATGTTTAAATGTGTATTTGAAAAAGTTCATAGTCTTTCAGTTACTGAGTTTATAAATCCTTAACTGAGTGTCTGGTAAATTTTTTATTTAAAAAAAAAATTTTTTTTTATTTTTACTTGATAGAGATCACAAGTAGGCAGAGAAGCAGGCAGAGAGAGAGGAGGAAGCAGGCTCCCCGCTGAGCAGAGAGCCCGATGTGGGGCTCGATCCCAGGATCCTGAGATCATGACCTGAACCGAAGGCAGAGACTTAACCCACTGAGCCACCCAGGTACCCCCTGAGTGTCTGGTAAAAACCTATGCTAGGCATTGTGAGAAGGACAAAAGTTTACACTAGAGGTTGTTTTTTCACCGCCCCCCCCCCCCACCCAATCTTCAAGAAACTTCGGTGCTAACCAGGAGTAGCTTCACTGAAGTGAAGACTGAAATGGGGTTAGGAGTTGTCAGGGCTGAAGCTCAAGAGTCTGGGGGCCATTTTGATTCTGTTACTGTACCTTCCAACCGCTATGAATCAGGTGGATTCCTGGGAAGCCCCTGCTGGTTTGTTCTTTGCGTGGTTCAGCTGACATTAGCATCCCTCCTAGTTGGTAGGAGATACTACCCAGGAAACGATCTAGCCCAAGGGCCTGGGGTCGAGGGGGAAGGTGGCATCTTCAGAACCGGGCCCCCCTCAGAGAACTCTGAATGGGTGGAAGAAGGAGTTCGTGTGCACTCTTGCTCATGTCACAATGTTGGGCATGTGACTTAAGCATGTGGCAGGTCAAGGTCAATGTGATTGGACCGCTGGACCACCAGGCCCTGATTCTAGAGTGATTCAGCGGCCAATGCTCCTTGCGAAACTCTTAACCGCCACGTGAATATGGCATAAGATTTATCAATGAAAGACATATGTTTATTTTAAAAGTACTGTTTATTGGGACATCTTGAAGGACTGGGGGTGAAGGGAGTCCTTGTTTCCTTCCCATTTCCCATCTGGCACTTGTTGATCCTTATTCGTCACTCATTCAGCATTTACGGAAAGCTTACCAAACGGCAGACCACATGCAAGGTGGGTGTAGGGGGGCAGCGAGGCTAGTCAGAAGGAACAGGAGCTCTCTTTCCCACAGTGACAGCTAACAGTGGACACTCCTAAAGTGTTTACCACATGCCAGGCTTGTTCTGAGTGCTGCGGATCTCCTCACTTAACCATTACAACAGCCCCATCTGTTAGTACTATTACCATCCCGGTTAGACACTGGATGACACTGGCATGCAGAGAGATGAACCAGCTTGCCAAAGGGCTCACCACTGGTACGTGGCAGAGCAAAATTTGAAAGCAGACTGTCTAGCTCCAGAAACCGTGCTTTTAACCTCCATGCCAGGTAGCTTCTCAAGGAGTTTATGGTCTGACTATACATGGCTAACTATGTCCCTTTTCAGGGTAAGGCAACAGGGAGCGGTGTAGAAGGAAGCAAGAAGTGACTCAGGTTGAGTGTGTTTGCTGTAAACTAACCCCAAGAGTGTCTGACTCAAGAAATGCTCCATTCCGTGCCCCAAGGAGAAGACTGGAATGATAGGAAATTGTTAAGCACAGCAAAAATTTGGAAAGATTTGCCAGCAATGCCAATGCAGTTTAATTTTATGTCCAGGGCTACCAAGGGCTACAACCGTGAATGTCCTTTCACACACACACACCATGAGGATCAATGGATACAGTCAGTCCAATGACATCGTTTTCCGCCTTTCCTCTGCGTTGCTAGCGGCACCTGTGTGAAAGCTGCTTCCCTGTGGAGGTTCGTACTTGCAGGGGCATGTCTAGGAAACTGATAGGATGAGTCTGCTGGAGAGTACTTGCAGCATGCTGGGAGGTTTCAGGAGCAAATTCCTGAAGGTGGAAGACTGCAGACATGATCATCAAGCTTCAGCTGTTACAAGAGAGGGGTGACTTCAAGGGTTGGGGTAGAGAGGAGGATGAGGTCAAGTTGTAAGAAATACAGGAGATGTATTTGTATAGATCTCCTAACAGTAGTATGTTATTGACAAATATTCCTTATTATTTATATAATACATAATATGTAAGTACTCACCCCAGGCTGTCTATAAAAACATGTTTGCAGAGACCTAAAAAAGAAAATGTAAACATGCCAGAGGTCTTCCTAAGACCTTCTATATGCCTTTTAATGAGCTTCTACATTTCTAAATGTTAACAAATGTTAGTAATAATAAATGGTGGTAGATAGTATCATTATTGCTCTTATCCCCATTTTTTTGTTGTTACTAATTTTATATTGTGGTCAGTTGGAAAATAGGATTTAACTTTTGAAAATACTCAACTATTTAAGTAGATTTTTCTAAACAGAAAGAGAGGAATGAAATTCACCCAGATAGGTAAGGAGCTTAATTGTTATTAGTGGGCATTATGGATTTTGCATTCCTACAGAAACTAACTTGTGACTTAGGATTTTATTATCATAGAATGAGTTTCTTGCTAAGAGTTGCTTTTTGCTCATCTCACCATTTGATATTTACAAGATCGCTAATATTTCCTCTCTCCACCCTAAATAACTTACTTCTTTCCAGGCAAGTAAGATTTCAGAAAGATGATGGGGAAATTCTTTTCCTTCTAATTGGTTCTTTGACCCTTTTAATCCCCCCTTCTTCCACTCCCAGCAGGGCATTAGTCACTAAAATGCGTCAGACAACTGTGGAACCTGCAGGAGCATAACCCTGATATGATCATGTTACACACCCATTCAAAGTGCTCTGCTCCAGGGTCAAGGTTTGAATGATGTCACACAGCCTATGGAGCTCATGCCTCCTCGACTGGTTTTTCTGTTGTGAGAAGGATGGGAAAGGAGAGGAAGGTGAACCCCTGTCATTCTGAGGATCACATGTAACTGGAGTCTGGTAAATCTTGAGATACTTCCATGTTGACAGAATAATCTAGTTTATTCCTATTAACCTGGTATATAATATTCTATTGCATGAAAATAATCATGTTTTATTCATCCATATTGATGGACGTTTAGGTTCTAACTTCTTGCTATTTCAAATACTGTCGCTATGAACGTCCCTATGTAAGTGTTTATATGACATCTATGAAAGTTTCTATAGAAGAGGAGCCTTCAGACTTTTACCCCGCAATTTGGAAATTGGAATCAAATTTTTTATCATAACTTTGGGTTGCAAAGAAATTGATTTGCTTGTAATGTAAGCATTAACATTTAAAAGTAGATTTCTTTGGGCACTTGGGTGGCACAGTCTGTTAAGCGTCCAACTCTTGGCTTTGGCTCAGGTGGTAATCTCAGGGTCTGGGATCGAGCCCTGTGTCTGGCTCTGTGCTCAGGAGGGAATCTGCTTGAGGCTCTCTCTCCCTTTCTCCCTGCCCCTGCCCCCAGCTCTCTCTCTCAAATAAATAAATAAATCTTAAAAAAAAAAAAATAGAAGTGGGATTCTTAAATGTATGCAGTGGCGTAAAAATACCAAAGTAATCTGATACTCACCATTATCCATCAAACACTAATGATATGAACAAGGTCTTTTATAGTGGGAAATTCTACATCCTTTCTTTTTCTTTTGGGACTTGAACTTTCTACTTCAGTCACAGGTTCTTATCTGAATGTAATATACATTATATGTGTTATGTGTGTTTTTTACCGATCACTTTACCATATTTCTTTTTTTTAATTTTTTTTAAAGATTTTATTTATTTATTTGATAGACAGAGATCACAAGTAGGCAGAGAGGCAGGCAGAGAGAGGAGGAAGCAGGCTGTCCACAGAGCAGAGAGCCCGATGCGGGGCTCGATACCACAACCCTGGGATCATGACCTGAGCCGAAGGCAGCGGCTTTAACCCACTGAGCCACCCAGGCGCCCCCCATATTTCTTTTTTAAAGATTTTATTTATTTATTTGACAGACAGAGATCACAAGTAGGCAGAGAGGCAGGCAGAGAGAGAGAGGAAAGCAGGCTCCCTGCTGAGCAGAAAGCCCAATGTGGGGCTTGATCCCAGGACCCTGGGATTATGACCCAAAGGCAGAGGCTTTAACCCACTGAGCCACCCAGGTGCCCCTACCATATTTCTTTACAACAAATTTTACATATAAACGTAAATTACACTGAATTTCTTTAACCATAATACTCCAAAGTGTTAAAAATTTTTCTGAATTGAGTTATTATTTTTAGTTCACAATTGACCAATTAAATGCTTTTATATGTTGATCATATTGAAACACACAAAAAATCAACGGAACTTTAAGGAATTGGTTTGTATACCATGAACAAATTTTACTTATTTTTAGAAGAAGACCAGTTCAGTATTGGTTCATGCCCGGTTCTTACTCTTATATTACAAACACTGAGGACCACCATTCACATACATAAATAAGTAGGTGACAGTTGGAATAAATTGAGTAAATGATGTTACTCATTTATTTGAAAGCTTTCCACGTTGTATGCCCCACGTCACTTAGTGGTGTTATTTTTAATGATTAATCAGTGGGTGGTGTGCATAGGTCTTTCTTCAATTCACTAGGAAACAAGGAATGTTATACTCACATTCAGAAGTGTTTGTTAGTCAGTAGACTCAACTTCTCAACGTTGCTCTTGCTATTTTGGATTGTCTCTTTAGCTTCTTGCAGGTTATTACCCTTTAGGGCAGCACATCCTTGAGCATCCAGATAAAGAAGATGGGTGTGCCTTTCTCTCCTAAAGAGGGAAAAAGGGCCACTATGAATGGGAGGTAGGGATTAGGAACCACGGGGCGCTTGACTCCACGGGTTCTCAGATAGTTCAGACTTAGGAGGGAGTATACATAGAAGATAAAGATCTGAACTTACCCCCCTGCAAACTGTGTGCCTCTGTTCTCCAGTTTGAAACTCCTACTCTGAGGTTTCTCCTCGGCAGCAGAATTGCTAGTGTTCGAGTCTCCTATGCTGTGACCATTTCTCCAAACCCCTGTCGCTGAGGATGTTGCTCTGGTTCTCAAGGACTCGGGAGAGGTTCTCTTTTGAGGATCCCCATATATGATTCATAGGAGTTTTCTAACTTTGGGAAAACCACATGGTTATTGTATTTAAATGACTGGTGGCCAGTGAGTGGTAAGCCACCAGAGTTCTAGGAGATGTTTAATTTCTATAATTTGCTTTGGGACAACCTCTGAAAGTATTTTCATGCATAACTTTCTTTCTTTTAAAGGGCATCCTGAATCTCCATCAGCCAAGGTGGTACAAGAACAGCACTCTCCTTGGTTTGCGTTCTATGCCCCGAAGCAGAAATGCCTTTAATTGTTCATTGCGAAATAAACAGATGTCTGGAGGAGAAGGTTATTAAAAATATTTTGTGCAGTTTGGGAGAACTAGAGGTCTGGATTGCTTGACCTAGCCTCACCAAGCAAACCCAAGTCAAGGAAGCTACCAAGGTATGTGGGCTATAAACATGGCTTATTCTTAGGGCAAAACTTTCTGGTCTGCAAATTTTGGGGTATAGTTAAAAGGGGCAGTGCATTTCAAAAATAGAGTAACAGCCATCCTCAGGCAGGAGAATTCCACTTTAAACACAGAAGACTTGGGGCGCCTGGGTGGCTCAGTGGGTTAAAGCCTCTGCCTTTGGCTCAGGTCATGATCCCAGGATTCTGGGATCGAGCCCCACATCAGGCTCTCTGCTAAGCAGGGAGCCTGCTTCCCTTCCTCTCTCCCTGCCTGCCTCTCTGCCTACTTGTGATCTCTGTCTGTTAAATAAATAAATAAAATCTTAAAAAAAAAAAATAAAAACAGAAGACTTAATGTGCCAAATTGAAATCATAAGGAAAGGTTGCCCAGTTAACAGGACAAATACCTCAACATTGTAAAATAAACAGATTTTGAAATGCAGACAATCCTATTTTACAGTTATGTTATTTTAAAAAATATATAAAGATCAAATAATAAAGCAGTAAAATACATTACAATTAGCGAGTCTACAAGAACACATTGTCAATGAGGCACAGCTTAATTAAGGTCTCCCTTCCACTTACCTCAACAGGTGACCTAGGAAAGGGGTGGTCCTGTAAGCTCTAGCAGCCAGTGGCCCGAGGCCACACTCTGGGAGGCAGCGGAGACAAAGGTTCTATGACCAGGAAGGAAATTTCCTTCCTGGGATAGGACTTAAGTCCTAGAGCTAAGAAAATAACGATTTGTTTGTTTGTTTGTTTTCTCCTTAAAAAAATACACTGTTTCTATCCATTAGCTTCCTGCTTCCTTCAAGTTCCCTAGCTTCATGAAATTTATGTTTAGGCTTTGAAGTATTCCCAGATTAATTGTTAAGTATCACGACCTTTTGCTTACAGACCTCCTTTTCCTCTTGGGTTTCCTGAAATGTAAAACCTGCACATTTTTTTTTTTTTTAAGATTTTATTTATTTGGCAGAGAGAGCGGGAGAAGCAGGCTCCCCGCTGAGCAGGAAACCCAACATTCCGACTTGATCCCAGGACCCTGAGATCATGACCTGAGCTGAAGGCAGACACTTAGCCCGCTGAGCCACCCAGGCTCTCAAACCTGTATATCTTTTGAGAAATGCAACATACTTAAATACAATTAATTAGCAAAAATCCACCAAAGAAAACTGTTCACCTATTGTATTTAGAAAAGATAAGACTTCCCTTCTAAGGTAGATCTGACGTTAGGTTTTTCTATGGTATTCTTTCTGAAGTTGCTATAAGAGAGAAAAACCTCAATCACCACGAGAGTACTTTTGAACATACTAATCCTGAGACATTGTTAACAAGTCTATAAGGCATGGACTCTAGAACTGCTTTATTTTGTCATTAAGTGGAACCATGGAAATTAAATGGTGCCCCCCCCTTCCACTGGGCCACTAGGTTAGGTTTAAAAAATTAAATGTAAATTAAGGATACTGTATTCCTGTGGTTGAAAAATCAAAAGACACAGAGTAATAGCATAATATATGATGGGAATTATAGCCCTTAGAGCTGTGTAACTGGGCAGTGCTGTAAATGTTACCTTCCCACCCATCTCCTAGCTGTATCAGTATGTTAATAAGAATTTTTTTTTTTTTTTGAGAGAGAGGGAAGGGGAGGGAGAGTGTGTGGTGGAGGGGGAGCAGAGGGAGAGAGAGAATCTTAAGTAGGCTCCACAGCCAGTGCAGAGCCTGATGCCAGGCTCAATCTCACAACCCTGAGATCATGACCGGAGCTGATGAGATCAAGAGTTGGATGCTTAACAGACTGAGCCACCCACGCACCCCAATAAGGAGAATCTTGAAATGCAGAGGAGAGTAAGAGGAAAATGGGACTAGGACGAAAGAGAATAGCAAGAAAGAGGATGGGGTGGGGGGGACGCCTGGGTGACTCAGTTGGTTAAGCAGCTGCCTTCGGCTCAGGTCATGGTCCCAGCATCCTAGGATCGAGTCCCACATCGGGCTTCTTGCTCGGCAGGGAACCTGCTTCTCCCTCTGCCTACCACTTGTCTGCCTGAGCTCGTGCTCTATCTCTCTGTCTCTAACAAATAAATAAAAATCTTTAAAAAAAAAAAAAAAAGAAAGAGGACAGGGAAAGGGAGAGTAGGATGGAAGGAAGAGGATGTGTTAGTCCTTTTGGGCCACTACAACTAACCACAGTAGCCTGGGTGGCTTCAAGGCAATGGAAATCTACTTCTCACAGTTTGGGAAGCTGAAAGTCCCAGATCAGCCTGCCTGCAGGATTGGGTTCTGTGTCTGGGGGAGGGTGAGCTTCCTGATTCACAGATGGCTATCATCCCCAGGTGACCTCACCTGGCGTGGTAGAAGGAGGAGGGAGCTCAGACAGGCCTCTTTCCTAAGGGCACTAGTGCCATTCATAAGGGCTCCATGCTCAGAACCCAATTGCCTGCCAGAGGCCCACCTCCTGATACGATTACCTGGGGGTGAGTTTCAACCTAAGATTTCGGGGGAGGCGGTGGTGGTAGTGGTGGGCACACACATTGCATCCATGTCTGCTTGGAAAAACCGAGACCGTGCACAAAGGATCAGCACCTTTCCCAGCTCTCTCTTGCAAAGGTCCTTTCAGTGTATTCGTATAAGGAAAGAAGAGAAAGGGGCACCTGGCTGGCTCAGTCACTGGAGTGTGCAACTCTTGATCTCGGGATTGTGGGTACGAGCACCATATTGGGTGTAGAATTACTTAAAAAATAAAATTTTGAGGTGCCTGGGTGGCCCAGTTGGTTAAGTGTCTGACTCTTGGTTTCAGCTCAGGTCGTGATCTCCTGGATCATGAGATAGAGCCTCTTGTGTGGAGCAGAGTCTGCTTGAGGTTCTCTCTCTCCCTCTTGCCCCTCCCCCAGCTTGCTCTCTGTCTGTCTGTCTCTCTCTAAAATAAATAAAACCTTTTAAACATAAAATAGAATCTTTAAAAGAAAAGGATAGAAGAGGAAGAAATGGGAAGAGTAAAGGAAAAAAAAAGACCTTTATCTGGGGAAGAGTACTAGTGAGCCCCTGGGAATTCTTAACCACATGAATGTGTTACTCAAATGAACTTCTCTGTATTGCTTTTTCCCTCCCCTATCGGTTTTATTTAGCCTCAGCTAGGCATATTTTATTATTTTGAGGTTTAGGTTTTAGGGGAAATTTCAGAACGAATAGGCATCAGTAGTCATGGAAGAGAGGCAAGCAGGGGTGTAGCCTCTCCTGCCTTCATATCAGAAACAAACTAACCCTTCTCTGGGGCAAACTGGCCTGGTGAAACCCAGAGTCCAACTGTCTCTCTGCAGTGACCTGTTCAGACTGCAAGGAGCTCTGCTGTGTGGTCTTGCATCCTATAGAACATGTCTGGTTGACTACACCGTGCACCATTTACACCATGTCCCACTCTTCAGCAGGCAGCAGTGTTCCCTCTCTTTCCAATGGCCTTGGCCATTCCCTTCCTTTTCTCCCTTCTCCACCCCCGGCTCCATATAAGGGCTGCCACTTTAATGTCCTTGGGAGATACTCTCTCAATGATCCTAACACTGAAGGGGAGCAAACTAGCAATGAGTAGCAATTCGTGTTTTCACATTTGACCTTTAGAGCCCTAATCTCCTGGTCTAATGAATTGCCCCAACTCAGGGCAAGAGAGTGAGCATCAGTAATCATACTGTTTACTTACTTATCCCTGTCTTCCCCTGTTCTCAACCCTGAGGGTCCTCAAGCAGTCTTCTTGTTCCCTTCATTCCCCCTGCCCAAGGCTTGAAAACACTATTAAAAGCTACCTGTAGCCAAATTTCTCTCTAATTAACCTTTTTGGGATTTTATCAAAATTAGGTTTTCTTCCCATCTTTATTTGCAGATGGAATAGCAGGAATTTTCCTAGGCTGCAGTCCAGGGTCCCTCACCGAGTAGCTGTGTAATCTGGGCGTATAAATCCTTTGGGCTTCAGGTCACCATGTGTAAAACGGGGTTGGTGAACTAAGGGACTTTTGAGGCGTCTTCTAGCTCTTACAGCCCTGGATCCAAATGTCATGGGCCACTGCGTTGAATAGTGGTTGAATAGTGGTTGAATAGTTGAATAGTGGTACTGTAATATCAGATGAGTGTTTCTCCTATTTTCTCTGAGTGGCAAAAGTTATTCAATAGCACAAAGAGTCAGAATAGTTGAGGCAGTTGGTCCAGGGAGAGAGGGTACCCAGGGTAAGGGGCAACATGTCAGCTACACCAGACCCCAATGATGACAGGTATTCTCGAGTATTTCTCTGGGGCAGCAGATACCAAACAGGCATTCAGTCTTAAATGCCAGAACTCCTTTAGTGTGCTCATTTATTTAAAAGTGGAATCAGGGATGCCTGGGTGGCTCAGTTGGTTAAGCAGCTGCCTTTGGCTCAGGTCATGATCCCAGCATCCTGGGATCGAGTCCCACATCGGGCTCCTTGCTCGGCAGGGAGCCTGCTTCTCCCTCTGCCTCTGCCTCTGCCTGCCTCTCTGTCTGCCTGTGCTCACTCTCTCTAACAAATAAATAAATAAAATCTTTTAAAAAAAATAAAAGTGGAATCAGAGTTGAGCTCTCTCCCTAGTTTCTTTGATATTCTCTTGATAATGGGTATTTGTTGATTTTTAGACTTAATTCTATTGGGCGAGGTCCTTTTTTTTTTTTTTTACCTTATGAAAACATTAAATGATCATTGTAAAGAACCTTCAACCTGTACAAAAAGAAAGAAATGGAAAGAGAAAAAGTCTCCTCCCTTGGAAGCCCTCTCTCCCCAGCCTGTAGTCAGAGATAAGCAGTGTTATCTTCTCTCCTGTTTATTCTTTTGGATATTTTCCATGGATTTATGTAAACACAGATAAGTATATTATCACTGCTGTTTTATTTTACTGAATTTTGGTGGATAATTTTGTGGCATGTATTAATCCTAGTGTAGAAATATGCGTGTAACATTGATGAGAGAACCAGTGAAGAAATTATAGGATTAGGGAACAAGATGGGTAACAAACAGAAAACAGTTGCTAATCAAATTGTCAACTAATAGCGATGATTCTTTAAAAAAAAAAAAAGATTTTTTTTTTTTTTTGAGAGAGAGGAAAAGCACAAGCAGGGAGAAGGTCAGAGGAGAGAGAGAGAGAGAGAGAGAATCCCAAGCAGACTCCCCACGGAGCCCCACACAGAGCTGGGTCTCAGGACCTGAGCTGAAATCAAGAACAAGATGGTTAACCGACTGAGCCACCCAGATGCCCTGATAGCAATGATTCTTAAATGATAGAGCTTCCTGGAAGAATTGAACATGGAAGATTGGTTTGAGGAGGCATTTCTAGGGGAGTGAGCTGGGGTCATGGTGGTAGAGGACCACCTGCAATTCCTTCATTTCTCTCCATGCTTACTACTGAGAGGCAGAGTCTCTTTCCCCGTCCCTCCCCACCTCCACCCGAGAATCTTGACAGCCTCCGTTAATTGCTTCGGTCCATAGGACAAAGCAAAAATGAAGCTATTCCAGTTCTGTGCCTACACCTGGCAACTTAAGTTTTTGCTCTCTTGGATGATAATCACCACATAAAGAACACTGCCAGCCGTGTTGAAGAGGAAGGCTTCATGGAGGCAGCATGCCTCTGGAGAATGAGACCCTATGGAGGGAGACAGGCCCAGCCCCTTGCTATTCTAGCCCACAGTAGCTGAAGCACTAGCCCTGTGTTCGAGGTCATCTCAGGTCCTCCAGCCCCAATCAAGCCACCCCAGCCAGCAGTACAGGAAGGAAAGACAAGCTGTCACCATTGTGCTCTGTCCATTGTGCAGAATGGTGAGCAAGAAAATGGTCAATGCTTTTCAAGCTGCCACATTTTGGGATAGTGTGTTATGCATAATAAATAATGGAAATCGATGTCTGAAAGTTGGGTGTTGGCTTAACAAAAATCTAAGACCCATGGCATTGGCTTTGGGACCAGGCATTGGGTAGAGGTTGGAGAGATGATGAAGGAACCGTAATTCTTTTTTTCTTTTTAATTCAGTAATTTTTAAAAATTTTTCTATTTTGAAACAATTTTCAAAATAGTCACAAAAATGGCATAGAGTTCACGCATGTTCTTCACCCAGCTGCCCTCATGGTGGTAAATTGAGTAGCCAGGGAATAATGATCCAAACCAGGAAATTGACATAAACCACAGACCTTGTAGGAACTTCGCCAGTTTTTCTGGTGATGTTCTTTTTCCATCTCAGAATCCAATCCAGAGGGGCGCCTAGGTAGTTCAGTGGGTTAAAGCCTCTGCCTTTGGCTCAGGTCATGATCCCAGGTTCCTGGGATAGAGCCCCGAATTGGGCTCTCTGCTCAGCGGGGAGCCTGATTCTCCCTCTCTCTCTCTCTCTCTGCCTGCCTCTCTGCCTACTTGTGATCTCTGTCAAATAAATAAATAAAATCTTAAAAAAAAAAAAAAGAATCCAATCCAGGGTCCTGTGTTTGCATTTAGTTGATTTATCTCCTTAGTCTGGGAAGGAAACTCTTAGGGGAGTCTCTGAGGGTCGTGAAGAAATTGTACTGCAGGCTGGAGCGGTGGTCCTATGTAGGGCAAAATGTTGGGCAGCCCTTGTGTGCAGTGAAACACAGAAAAGGCAGAAAATGTACCTAATGAACTTGTAGATCTGGCAAAGGGGAGTTCCAGGCTACATATTCAGAGTATCAGTTGGCTTCTCTTAGTGATGTGTGATGGTGTTACAAGAGAGAGATGTGTTAAAAAAGGAACTCTTCAGTTTTCAAGCAGAATGTAGAGGAAATAGACAGGGCCTCAGAGATTCTGTGATGTCAGCGATAGTCTCAAAGGAAGAAATGGCCTCTGGGGCCTGCCTTTCAAATGGGGCCTCGAGGTAAAAATCTGATCAAGACTCCATGTTGAGGGCTCAGTGGGTTAAAGCTGCTGCCTTCAGCTCAGGTCATGATCCCAGGGTAGTGGGATCGAGCCCCGCATCGGGCTCTCTGCTCTGCGGACAGCCTGCTTCCTCCTCTCTCTCTGTCTCTCTGCCTACTTGTGATCTTTGTCTATCAAATAAATAAAATCTTAAAAAAAAAATGACTCTATGTTGAAGCCTCTACATGTGTTAAGATATTGTCTCATAGACCATCTCATCTAGCCCAAAGGGCTTCTAAGAAGAACCTTCGGTGAGTCCAACAGCAGCTACTTTGGTAGGGCCCAAAGTTGACAGAAGTTTGTTTTTGGAAGAATTACAGATGTTGCTTTGTGGGCAAAGTTGTTGTAGGCAAGAAGTAAACTCCATTAAGAGTCATAGGAAACCCACAGAATGTTGAAGACAGTTCATTGATGAAGCCAGTGCTAGCCTGAACTTAAGAGGAAAGAGTTCAAAATGGAAAAAAAGCTGGGACACCTGGGTGGCTCAGTTGGTTAAGCGGCTGCCTTCAGCTCAGGTCATGATCCCAGCATCCTGGGATCGAGTCCCACATTGGGCTCCTTGCTCGGCAGGGAGCCTGCTTCTCCCTGTGCCTCTGCCTGCCACTCTGTCTGCCTGTGCTCACTCCCATTCTCTCTCTCTCTCTCTCTCTGACAAAAATAAATAAATAAAATCTTTAAAAAAAAAATGGAAAAAAAGCCATGGGGCCCCCAACTTTCTGTGGGTAGGACCTAGGCCAAAAGAGCTGTTGGACTGTAAAGGGCAGGCAGTGGCCTATGGAAAAGGGAGCTTCAAAGATTGTAGCCTGCACCCCAGAGGTGGGAGCCAGGAATAGTGGCTTGGGAAGCGCCTCCCAGGAGAAGAACCAGACCCTAATGGTGGTCTGGGTCCAGAGTGAGGGTGACAGTGCTTAGCAGGCTTTCTGAACTGCTAGGGATGGTGGCTGTTCCATGCCTTCTGTTTCCCCCTGCTTTGAACAGGAGCATCTGTCTAGTTACCTTATCCCTGCCTCAGCATCATACGTTGTGTCTATAACTTGTCTTTTCAGCTCACAGCAGCTCAATGCATCTAAAATGCCTCAGCCACACTTGGGCCTGGTGTCTACCATTAAATCTGGGCCTTGGAGCCAGTGCTGCACAGAATGACAATCTGGGGGGCGGGAGGGAGTGTATTTTGCTAATCTGGGTGTGTGTGTGTGTGGGTGTGTGTGTGTTTCTGTGTGTCTGTGAGAGACAGGAGAGAGAGAGAGAATTATTGTGGCCCAAGGGTGGGTTATGATAGAGCGGTTCCCAATATGACTGCCACCAGTTCCTCCCATTCCAGGAGTATGGTCTCTTTCCTGCCCCCTTGGGTCTGGGCTGGCCCTGTGACCGGCTTTGGCCAGGAGAATACAGTGAAAGTGATGTTCTGGGACTTCCAAGCCCTGGCTTTCACTGGCCTTGTAGCTTCTGCTTTCTCTTTCTTGGGATCCAGGCTGTAAAGAAAGTAGAAAGGAGCTCAGGCTGGCCCACTGAATCATGAGCAATGACATGAAGAGAGGGGGCCGCCAGCTGTTTCAGTGCTCCAGTGGAAGCATCAGACGCGAGGGAAGCCATCTAGGGCATCCCAGCCCCAGCATAACTCACAGCTAGAGGCGACCAGACTTCTGACCCCAGCTGCCGCCCTGGGAAGGCGGAAGAACTGCCCAGCTGTGCCCTTTCCAAATTGCAGAATTGTGAGCAAAGAAATGGTGGTGGTCCTCTTAAGGCACCGAGCTTATGATGATTTCTTATGCAGCAATAGATCATTGCTAATTGAAACCCTTACCAAATGTCAAGGTTCTTTCAACTGCTTTAACTTCACTCCGTGGGCTGTGAAGAGATTGTAACATAAAGAAGCCAAGTTTCGAGGAGACTCAGTTGCATAAAGGCTGGACGCTCTACACCAGTCACTGCTCTGTTCACAGAGCTTTGTATAGAATGAGCATGTAATAGATGCCCAAATATTTGTTGATAGGACAATTAAATGAATGAATGGAGATAAAAGATGCCACACCATGAAAAAGAAAGACAAAAAAAGATATTTTAAACAGAGTTTGTCTCATTCTTTTTTTTTTTCTTTCAAAAAGGTGCTCTTCATCTTCAGAAACACTGATGCCTTGGATGCCAGAAGGATGTCCTGAAGGGAAAGATTTGTAGGAGTGAGGCACGGGGAACCTTGACTCCTTCTCTATGTCCCTCTTACACCTAGACGAAAGAGGGTGACTCTGTGAAACACCTGGCAAATGCTCCAACACCTGCTGGTAGATACAAATTATTATCTTCTATTCTTGGAAGAGCTAAAAGCAGAACATATGTTCCATAGGACCATAGTTAGAGTTAGTACCAAAAGGACCAGAGTAGAATATAAAATAGCCAGCGTTATGTTGGAGAGTAAAACAGTCAAAGCTGATTTGTCATGTTAGGTCTTTTCTTTCCTATCACTCTCTGGTCCAGGTCACAATTTCTGAACACAGCTTGGACCCCGTGCATGCCTGTTCTGCTCTGTGGTTCTCCCAGGAATACCCGGCCCCACCCTCATTTCTCTGAGAGTGATCATTTCATACAGCACACCTCTCTACTGGGACATGAAAGGAGACCCAAGTGCAGTAGTTCCAGGAGAGCTTAGACACAAGAAGGGAAAGTCCTTTTTTAGGGTATGGTTACTTGCAGTGCCTTCTGGAGAAGTGCCTTCTGGAGATATGTCTTGGGCAAAAACAACTTTATTTAAAAGAACAGCAATATTTGTAATTAGGATAAGTGAAATAAGGGGGAAAGCCTTGGACCCTTGGAATAATAGGGTGGTTTAAAATTCAGACCTATAATTATTATATTTTTCTATTCTGTATGATTTAGAAAACAGTGGTTAAACAGATAAAAATAGAAAAGATTGCTTAAAAATTAAAGCCATTGATTTAGATCTCTATTTGAAAGGTCAGTGTGTGGGAGCTGAGAAAGGCCTTATAGTGATCAGTGTTCAACAAAAGACATTTTAGCAGCAGAACCAACAAAGAGCACATCAACTATTTATATCACCCACATCAAGTTGCTGGTCATTTCATTTATAAAAAAAAAAAGTTATTTTCTTTGGCCATTCTTTGGGTGTAGGAACAATACAGTTTTGGAGTCAGCTGTTAGAAACTATAATTAAAGCTGGTTTATCATGTTTACTAATTATTCACATAGTTAGTCTCCCTGAAGCTTTATATAATTCTCTCTTTGTTACAAGCTTCTGTTTCTCCCTAGGGCAGTCTGAATCCAGACAGGTAAGGAACTGGAGTGCCTGGAACCCAACGTCTGGTAATACCTGTACAGCCAAGCAGATACCTGTAGGTGAAGTTGAAAAACAATATACAGATTTGAAACTTCCCGTGCATTTGATAGAGTTAGCTCTTTGGAGATTTCAGCTCTACCACTTAGGTAGGGTGAGCCCCTGGGTACAAGGAAGAAGTGAAGGAAAACAAAAACGGAAAACTGAAGTTTCCTTCAGGAACCTATTTAACACTGGGGAGGGAAGGATGTGTTTATTCAGTAATTACTAATAACAACCTGAAAATACTGTCTGGCTGGCCAGACATCTGTTAGCATCGATGATCCTTTTCATTTACTGCTCCAGAGAAGCAGAGGGAGCTCACGTTCAGAAAAGCAGCAAAACTCCCGGTCCCATTTTGTTCCCTCAGACAAAGGAACTCCTGCTGTGGGCCAGTCTCCCATTCCAGCACTTCCTGGTGGTGCCGGCCCTCTCTCCACAAGAGCTCTGTGCCATGGGAGTGGAAAAGCATCCTGTCTCCTCATGAACCCATTTCCTTTCCAGGAAGTGGATTTCAGGGTAGGGTAGGCTCCAGGGGCAGGGGGCAGAGTAGGGCAGTCCTAATACCGGGGACTCTGGAGACAAGATCAGCAACCTGAGAAACTGAGGTGGGACATTTTACGCCTCCCCAGTCTACCTCCCTTCAACTTCTTCATTTCCCCGTTCCCCACCAAGTGGTATCTGCTACCTAATGGAGCACAGCTCCGTTTCTTAACACATAGTCTAGTAGAACACCTACAAATCAGGGACTCCTTATCATTGGTTATTTGTAAAATAAGGAAATCTCTGGCTTACCCTAGGCTGTGTGTTTGGGCTTTCATTTTTGCAAACCAAATGGAGGCCTTTCTCCTACTCTTTCCAGATTGCCCCCCCCCCCCATTTCCTTTTCCACTTGTGGCCTTCACCTCCCACAGGCTGACTAGGACCATACACAAAAACAGTCTCCAGTGAGTATCAACATGGAAGATTCAGCAGGTTGCTAACTCCTGCAGGGTTATCTTAAAAGGATGTAGTCTATAAATGCAAAGTGTTATGGAGCCTGGGAGATCTCTAAGAACACTGTAAATATCCCTGGTTTAATTAGTACTTGTGGAATTAGGTAATGGCCTGTGGCTTCTAAGCAAGCCCTCTTGGGGTTTCTAGTCTTCAAGGGACTGCCTGCAACCATGATGTGCTCATGCACAGTCTTTTGCAGATACCGAATAAATCCTTTTAGACCTTCCTAGGCACCTACTCACAATTACTGCAATACATATGCTAACTGATCCCATTCTCCCAGGTCTAAAAAAAAAAAAGCCAGCCAGCCAGTGCCTCAGCCCAGGTCTCAACTCAGACACTTTGTACTCCGATTGTCTCCTTGAGTTCTACTTCCCTTGGAAAAAAAAAGGAAGAAATTCCTAGGTTGATGTTGATTGATACTCATTCTCTTTGAGCAGAAAGTGGACAACGCTCTTTGCAGCAGCTGATCTAAGTCATGGTAATTGCACTCCGGCTCTCAGAATTTCTGAACCGGCTCTCTCACGGGGATAGCTCAACCAACCAGGGCTGTTAGCCGACTTGACAGGTTTGTTCTGGGCTGATGGCCATTGACTAGGTTCTCTGACCAGATAAGTCACTTGGTTGAGTCTACAGTAGGTGGGGCACGCTCACCAGCTTAGGGGTAGGGACTGGAAGTTTGTCGCAACGCTGGTGAATGCAAGCAGCGGGCTGCTGCAGGAGATACCCTTTTGCCCCCGGTGCACAGCAGCAGGAAGGTGCGTCCCTGCTAGCGCAGGGCACTAGGGAGGGAAATGCCAGACCCCCGGGGCTCTGCCCCTTCTCCCACGGTGAGGAACGCGCACTGTTGGCCGCGCAAGAGCTCTAAGTCTCAGGTCTTGGCCCTTTAGCTGGCTCGGTAGGTAGCACGCGAATGGGTAGAACCAGCTTGGGAGCTCTCCCTCCGTGGTCCGCGAGAAGCCGCGGCCAGCGGTGCGGGGAGGCGGGGGCACGTGCTTGAATGTGGGTGCTTGTGTAATCAGCTCCCCAGGCGCCAGCACCGACAGCGGTCGGGCTGGAGGCCCGTCGGAGTCTGCGTTTCCGCCGCGACCCGGAGGCCTGGAGTCCCGCTGCCGACACACGGCAGCAGCACCCCGGGCAAAGGACGAGAAGCACTTGCCTCCCCAGCTATCATAGGGGAGTGGGAATTTGGAAAGTTCCCCAACTAGGAACACACGTGACCTCCTCCTGAAAGTAGTTCCGACTCTGAACCGCGTATCCTTCCACCTCCTTTTAGAACCCTCCTCGGTCTCCCCGGCCACGCCCACTCGCAGGGGCTGCCTCTTCCTACCGTCGGGTATTTCACACTCGGGCCCGGGCTGTGCCGGCCGCCGGCGTGCGCAGCCCGGCTCGGGGAGCGCGGAAGCCGGCCCGCGGCGATCCACCCGGCCGGGTTTTCACAGCGGCCCGAAAGGGGGCGGGGCGAGGCAGCTCTTGAGTCTCGAGCCTTAATGCACCGCGGTGAACCGAGCTGGAACTCCGAGGGCTGGGATGCTCAGCTCCCCAGGGGCAATGCGGGGGGCTGCGCTGTGGGTCCCGTTCTCCTGGGTCCGCTTTCGGGGCAACGCGGGCAGTGGTCCTTGGGGGCCTAGACATTTAGGAACGGTGTGCTCACACGCAGCGCTCTCGGTTGCGAGCTCTCGTTTTCAGGGCGAAGGAGCCGAGCTGCTGGGGAAGCGGGAGGTGGGGCGGGGAGAGCGAGCCGGTTGAGGCGATACACACGGAGACACAATAGGGGGTTGTTCTTTGTGCAAAGACTGACACCTTGAGGACACGGGCGGGGGGGGGGGGGGGGGGGGGGGGGGGGGGGGGCGGTGAGCAGAGAGGTAGGCTCCCTCGGCAAAGGCTGCTGTCGGCGAGTCCCTGCCAACGACAGTGATCCGACAGCGGTGCAAAAGGAGGACGAGGCTGGGGAAACCTGGAGGCGGAGGCGCGGGGGAGAGGCGCCCTCGCGGCGGGGACCGTCCCCGCGTTTCCAAGTACCCCGACCAGCGCGAGTCACCTGGTCCTCCCTACCTGTGCACACAGGTAACCTCAGAGTCGAGTCAGTGACACCGCTCAGTGCACCCCTCAGCTCTCCCTTCGACCCTCCCTGTCCCCGCGCGGGTTTCTGGGCACAGGCCGAAGCTTGGCTCGTTTCCCCCTCCACTACTCTTCCCCGCCCCGCGCTGCTGCAGAAGCCGCGGCAAGTGCACCTCCTGGCGGGGGCCTCGCACAAGCCCGAGGGAGCCCCGGGCGCTCTCACTGGGCATGCTCAGTGGCGGCCGCAAGCCGGGGGCTCGGCGCTCGCCCCCGGAGCTGCCTCCCCTGCCCCTCCGCGTCCCTCCCTCCCTCCCCCGGCGAGGTCTCGCCCGCCTCCCGCCTCCCCTCGGGCTCCCAGGCGCCGAGCTCCCGGCGCGGCGGCGGCGGCGGAGGGGGCGGGCGGGTCGGCGGGCGGTGATGTGGCGGGACTCTTTGTGCACTGCGGCAGGATACCTGCCGGGGTACCGAGCCGCGGCTGCGCTCGGCTCTCTCCTCTCGGAAGCTGCAGCCATGATGGAAGTTTGAGAGTTGAGCCGCTGTGAGGCGAGGCCGGGCTCAGGCGAGGGAGATGAGAGACGGCGGCGGCCGCGGCCCAGAGCCCCTCTCAGCGCCCGTGAGCAGCCGCGGGGGCAGCGCCCTCGGGGAGCCGGCCGGCCGGCGGCGGCGGCAGCGGCGGCGTCTCTCGCCTCGTCCTCGTCCTCTCTTCTAACCGTGCAGCCTCTCGCTCGGCTTCTCGTGCAAGGGACGGTGGAAGCCGCGGGCCCGGGCGGGAGCCGGCTGAGGCGCGGCGGCGGCACCTCCCGCTCCTGGAGCGGGGGGGAGAAGCGGCGGCGGCGGCCGCGGCGGCTGCAGCTCCGGGGAGGGGGCCGGAGTCGCCTGTCACCATTTCCAGGGCTGGGGCCGCCGGAGAGTTGGTCTCTCCCCTCTTACTGCCTCCAACACGGCGGCGGCGGCGGCGGCACGTCCAGGGACCCGGGCCGGCTGTAAACCTCCCCTCCGCCGCCGCCGCACTCCCCCCGGCCCGGGCTCCGGAGGCCGCCGGCGGAGGCAGCGGCCGTCCCGAGGATTCGCCGTCTCCTCTCCGTCCCGCGGCCGCCGCGGCCAGGCCTCTGGCTGCTGAGGAGAAGCAGGCCCCGTCGCTGCAACCATCCAGCAGCCGCCGCAGCAGCCATTACCCGGCTGCGGTCCAGAGCCAGGCGGCGGCAGAGCGAGGGGCATCCGCTACCGCCAAGTCCAGAGCCATTTCCATCCTGCAGAAGAAGCCCCGCCACCAGCAGCTTCTGCCGTCTCTCTCCTCCTTTTTCTTCAGCCACAGGCTCCCAGACATGACAGCCATCATCAAAGAGATCGTTAGCAGAAACAAAAGGAGATATCAAGAGGATGGATTCGACTTAGACTTGACCTGTATCCATTTCTGCCGCTGCCCCTCTTTGCCTTTCTGTCACTCTCGCTTAGAACGTGGGAGCAGACGGAGGCGAAAAATTTCCATGGTTTGGGTGACCGTAGCAGCTAACCCTGCTCGAATTTCTAGATCGTGTCTCTGGTGTCTCTCTTGAATGCATCCAGCCTAGGGTGTGTTCGGCTACATGGAACTCTGGCCCGCTTGCGAGTGTCAAGGCACCGATTGCTTTCTCGGGTCTGTCTGCGGGGTCTCTTCCGAAGGGCTATTGTCCGTTAACACAGAACACGGTACACTGTTGGTGGATTAGTGAGCTCGGTAATACGGTCTGCTAAATGAACAGAAAAGGAGACGCTTTGAGGTTGAGCATATTTCGATTAAATCTTGGCTTTAGGCCCTAGATCAAGGGTATAGATTAGATTAAAGTGAAAATTAGTGTTGCACGTATGCATATTGCATCAGAATCTTGCACTGATTGTTTTTAGTTTCCTGGGTTGCATTGATAGACTTTTTTTTTAAAAATGTGAGTTGTGAACTGATTTGCATAACTTTGGAAGCAGAATCGTTTTCGGCATATATGGGTGTTCATTGGAGGACAGAAGTAGGTTTGTGTATTTAAGCTAAGTTTAATTACAACTTTGAACTGCATTTAGAAGTTTTGTAGTTTGAAATCAATAGTGTCATAGGGAGTATGCCTCATAAGGCGCTCTTACTGGATCTTTGTTAAATTTGCCTGTTTTTTTTCTTTTTTCTTTTTTCTCTTTTTCCTCCTGATGGGGGGATAGAGGATAGGGCATGAAATTTGCAGCTCAGTAGCATTTTGTAGTCAGTGGTCTTGTCACACGTCATAGAATGGAGATTGAAGGTTTTTTGATCCCAGATGATAATGTTGTGTAGGTTCCAAGGGTATTGTGTGCAGCAAATTGTGATTGCAGAGATTAAGTGTCACTTCTTCCTTGAAATTTAAGTGTTACTGTGATGCCAGAATGGCTGCTCACCTAATTCAGGTTGCAGGTCCTCTGACACTGTTGGGGATCCATTAATCATACTCTGACTTACCTATAATGTCAAGTGTAATTTAGCCGGCAAGAGGGGATGATTCCAACGTCAGATCGTGTAGGTTTGTTAGCTGTTTTTAACCCAGTGCCTTAAATTTACTGACTCAGGTTGTTGAATAAGACAGAAACCCAAGAATTTTAAGAAGCGTTATCGTTTTGGTTGTCTCCAAGTTAGGCCTTTGTACCTCAAAAGACAGTGGTTATCGAAAGGCATTGATCTTTGCAGTTTCAGGTATAATGTACTGGTTTTGATCAAGGAGGGAGGATAGAGCCCTCCTGGTTTGCAGAATGGAAAGTATCACAGACATTCAGAGTCCCTGGTAGGCCTGTGTTGTTTAAGGCATGAAAAAACAGAATTAAGTTGTTGGTTTTAGGTGTCTGAATCATCTTATTGAGGCTGCTGTAAAGACCAAAAATTGGGTGATGTGAATTATCACAGTGGACAATGTTTAGTTAAAATTATGTAATTGCATCAGTGTTAATATTCTTAATAGAAATTATGTCTTAGCAAATATCAGTAAACAATTCTGCCTAAAGGTTGAGTGGCGCTAAAGTGTCCATATGTCCTGCTAAAAACTGTGGGGGAAGATTTGTTTTTTTGAAGAAACTGTTTTCTATCTGAAGAGGTTTATTCCTTTGGATTATAGAGCTGCACGTAAATGTGCACAACTAATTTTGCCCAAGTGTTTGTTTTGAGATGAAGGTAAAAGTTACTGAAGAAGGAGCTTTATAACACACAAAACGTAAGTTTTCTGCTAAGTTAAAAAATTAATGTTTGAGAAGAATATTTAGAAGTTCTGGAGTCTGCATTAATTGCAGAACTAGTCAGGCTGAACTTGACCCACTTGCCTAGAAGGTAATTAATTATGGAAAAACTTCTGACTTGTCATTTATTTCAAAAGCAGTCTACTGTTGGTGTGAACTGACAGCCATCTGGATGCATAGGAACAAATTGATTAACTGTTTCTTTAACTTTTTCAGAAAAGTCCCCGTGCAAAAAAAATGCCTCTAATGCTTTTTGGTAGATCACTTTTATTATTCAGAGTACGTTTATTGTATTTTTACTTTACTCATTTGCTTTAAAATACAGCAGGGTTTTAAGTTTATAATTATTCTACCAGGTTATTACACGTGAGTAGTGAGATGATTGGTCAGGTCTCCGTTAATTTCAGAAGTGTGCCTCTACACATGAAATTTATGTGAGTTAAAACTTTCTCGAGCACTGTGCTTTTAGTTATATATAGAAAGCAGTGTCAAATATTGCGTCAAATGACTAATAACACTTAATTTCTAGAATTGTGGTTTTATTGAGCCAAATATTGATATGAAAAAAAGTCACTTAGGAAAAAGTCAGTGAAGGGCTCTTTTTTGATAGTTGCACTTCCAATAATTTTGATACACCAAAGCACTTTGGTTTGCTTGGTTTCACTTTAGTGTTCTGTGTTTATTGGCAGGGGGTTGGAATTAAAATGGCCATTGGAGACTTTGTCTCTGGCAGGTTGTAGTATCTGTTTCAGCAGCTAGCCTGTGAGAAGTTAAATTTCTTTATGAAAGTAGTGATTGGATGGAGTGTTTCTATCTGATGAGGAAAATTAAGAATGTAGTGATTTCTCAGAGGAAAATTGAGGACGATTATTTGCAAATTTTGCAATATTATTTGCAAAATTGAGTTATTCTAAAAATAATTTGTTGGTATCTTATTGTTAGTCTGGAAAGTAGCATTGGCTGTGAGACTATAAAAAGTTTAGTGTCTTTAGATTTCATGGAAATTTTAGGCTTTGGTTGTATGTATTTTAATTTTTTGATAAGTTTGCATCTTTTCATATGTTAATCATGGGGAGTTTTTTTAACTTGTAGAGGGTACAAGGACTTTTGAAGTTAACTATTGTTTTTTAAGATTAGTGATTATTGAAATGACCATACTGTGAAGTGTGTGTTTTTTTTTTTAAAGATTCTATTAACAATTTTTATTTTACCCTGTTTCATATCTGCTAAGTTGCATTTCTTTTCTGAGCAACATGACTGGGCATCCTAATTGCTGTATAACAGTTTACAAACTTCATTTTCATAAAGATTATTCAAGAATAAAGTGTCTCTGAAAGGAGAATAATTTACAGTCTCTGACTTAATGTAAGGAAAAAGGGATTTTATTGCTGTGCATTGTGAAGGTTTGAGAGTAGTGCAATCATCTGTGGATTCACATTGTGTATCGTGCACTAAAGGAATAGTACGTGAATAAACGTCCTAAAATATGGTGACTTATAACCACCTCAGTTTAAAATTTATTTTTAGAAACTGCAGAAAAAGAAAGATGCGTTGCTCTTCTTTCCTTTTGGAATTTTAACAACATGACAAAGGCAGCAGTCAATATTTTAGTTTTTGTGTGGAACAGTACATCTGTTTTTTCCTAATAATAACCACTTAAATAAAATACACGAACTTCTTAATTCTTATTTTCACATGTTCTCATTTGGAGATTTGCTCCATTTGCTGTTTGTTCGTTTGGTGATACCTTAATACTTCTTAATATTTTTTAGGCCACTTTAGTAATTATACTTAAGTGACTTTTAATGGAGGAATACTTACTATAGGAAAATGAATGTA
The DNA here is from genome assembly GCA_003697995.1 of Taxidea taxus jeffersonii. Lineage (NCBI taxonomy): Eukaryota > Metazoa > Chordata > Mammalia > Carnivora > Mustelidae > Taxidea > Taxidea taxus. The sequence goes on from RCUC01140397.1 coordinate 112,742, forward strand.
CAAAGTTTCAACATTAATTCACTCTCAGTAAACATTTTTTTAAAGATTTTATTTATTTATTTGAGGAAGAAAGAGAGAGAGAGAGCAGGAGATGGGGGAGGGTCAGAGGGAGAAGCAGACTCTCCACCAAGCAGGGGGCTCCATAGGGGACTCTATCCCAGGACTCCGGGATCAAGACCTGAGCCAAAGGCAGTCGCTTAACCAGCTGAACAACCCAGGCGCCCCATCATTTTACTTTTAAATTTTGACCTCAGCCTATTTAGTAAGACAAATGTGTAGGAAATGTTTTTATATTAAAACAATATATGTGAAATGGCGTTTGTAAAGAGAAATTTAGAAGTGTGCATGCACTTGGTAGTTTTTCACTTCAAGTGTTTGGCCTTGGTTGTAGTCCAAGGGTTTAGCTTCCAGAAGCTATGTTATTAATGATTGTATAAAATACTTATTATCATTTTTTTCCTGTAGAGACCATGAATTCTGAAGTTTTATTTCTATTTTGTGGAGCCCTCCCTCTTCCTCACCTTTTCTTCTCTTTCTCCCTTGTTTTTGGTTAGATAAATTTTGATTTTAAGTGAAGTCAGTATTGGAGAATTCTTTTGAGACCTGAATTCATTAAGAAAATGACAATTTATCCTTAGAACTTGTTCTAAGGATAGTGACTTAAGACATTTGTATCAACTTCTGAGGTAGGGGTCAGTGGTGATTTCTGTAAATAATTCAGTTCTGTTTTTCAATTGCTTTCTGTCTGGTAGCTTTGAAATTAATGCATTTGCAGTCAGAGCTGTCAATAATGTTGAGGTTAGACTGCATGACCTTAAGTTGGTAAGGATTTGCTGAGTGAACTGATATCCTTAATTGTTTTATAAAGGCCACTTACTGCCACATGCATTCTTTGCTAGGTGGTCAGAAGTGTTCTGGTCTGTCAGTAATGATTTTTTTTTTTTAATGATTGTCTTTCTAAGCATTGGATATGTGCATCTACTGATGTAAAATACTTTCATTTGTCAGGAAAGGTGAAGTTAGTGTGTTGGATTTGATTCTTCACCTATCCTCCAATTTTTTGAATTTTTTCATTGATTATGGAAAAGGTATTAGCAATTTGTTTCTTCTAAGGTAATTTGCACTAGATTAAAGGCTCTTGCAAAAATATTAATATAGGAAAAACATTATTTAGGCATCAATTTCAGAGAAGTTTTAGTTCAGTTCAGTATAGTTAAGGCATACTCTTGTTCATTTGCAGCAGTTTGCATTAAGAGGCAGGTGGACATCTTCAGGGTGTTAGGAATACACTTGGCTGCACCGGACAGCAAAAGAATATTCTTACCCTGTACATAGTGTGGGCAAGAAAACTGTTGAGATATTATATTTTAGGTATTTATGCACTTTGTCCTCCATAGTCATCACTTTATATATGGACAGTGAATATGTGTGGATATTCTTTGTATATGTGTAAATAAGTACAAAGCTTGCGAACTCTCATAATATTTAAAAAATGAGGTTACCTCGGTGGCTGCTACTTTATCATTTTCATATAAGGTTAAATTTATTTTAAATGACATTAAAATGTTGAGTATTAATTTTATCTACACTATCTTGTGTATGTTGTTTCATTGTAGATGTTAGGGTGGCAGTGTAGGCTCTGGACCCAGACTTGCCTGTGTTGAAATCTGGGCTCTCCCACTTTGAGTAGGTTACTTAATCTTTTTCAAACTGTTTCTTTTGTAAAATTTATTTTAAAGAATAAATGAGGTAAATATGGGTAATTCTCTTAGCATACTACCTGCCACATGGTAACTGCTGCTCTTAAAAATTGTAATTTCGGATTACCCATTGTGTAAAATTATTTGTATTTTCATTTATGGGAGGAGCACTGATTGTAACTGAATTTCCTCAGTTTTAGACATCTTAGAATTTTAATTGGTTCAAACTGTGAGTATTTTTTGAAATAGGAGTATTCCTTTAGGAACTCCGAGTATAAGATGTTTGTGATTTCATTGTTTGATCACAAATGAAATATAAAAGTCTGCTCACTCACACTGTTATCCAAAGAAAAGTTAAACAGGCTAATCTAAAAGTGTTTGCTTTAATATATTAAGGTTAAGTTGAAAACTTCCTATTATTATTCCATAATGAAGTAGACGTTTTAAAATAAAAATTTGTTATAATTTTTCTTGAGTGTTGGAGATAGGTCAACTTAAATATCATATGTTATTCACCAAGAGTTATCTTCTCAAAGAAAACTTTTAATGTATGATACAAAACTTACATCACTGTTTATCCATAAAGATATATACTTTTTAAGTTCATTTTTGGGAGAGGTATGCAACTTTGAGTGCCAAGTTATACTTATTACAAAACTTATACTTAACATAATCTAATAATGCCTCCATATGATGTAGGAATTTTTTTTTAAGACTTTATTGATTTATTTGACAGAGAGCACAAGCAGGGGCAGCAGGCAGAGGGAGAGGGAGAAGCAGGCTCCCTACTGAGCAGGGAGCCCAATGTGGGACTCAATCCCAGAACCCTGGGATCATGACCCAAGCCAAAGGCAGCCAGCCACTTAACCTACTGAGCTACCCAAGTGCCTTAGGAATTTTAATTTAGGGTTAAAACGTTTGTATTACTGCATCCCATTTTCACATTTTATCAAGAGTTTTAATATAATTTTAGGCCTTGGAACTGGGAAGAAAACTAAAGGATTTTTTTTTTTTTTCTTATTCATTCTTGCCAGGTATGGGGAAGGGTGGAATAAGTTTGAGATCTACCTGGTAAAGGCCATTTTGTGTGCATATAGGAATGATTCTTTTTTTTTTCCTTTGCCTTTGCTGGTCTCCCAGCTGTCTCCCAGTACTATCATTAGTGAAGCACTTGATTTTCAGTGAGTTTTTTGCTTGCTTATTTGTTTCACATTGCAGAATGAATGATGCTCTGTCTCATATATGTGAGTGTCTGATGATGTGATTTTTATGTATTTTGTTATGTGTTGTATAAACTAGCCATATTTTTGGTCTAAGTCTCTGTTATAGAATTTAACATTTTGATATCTTCTAGGACAATTGAGTTGTCTAAAACTCTTTCCTGACACATGCCATCTATGTGCTACCAAAACTCAGTGGATTTAATATTATTTAGACTTCAGAATAGTTTCGAATTTTATTTCCTTTGATTTTTGTAGATTTTCAGGCTAAAATACCAGGATTTTTTCTTTACTAGTAATTGCAAGGATTGCATTCTGCCAATTTTGTATGTTTAATATTTTTGGACCTTTAAAAAGAAAGTATAGTGTTGTTTTATGTGTTATGAAATGCATTGTGATTTGAATCACATAATCTTTCAATCAGGTGTATTATGTGATTTATAAATAGAGCACACATGTTCAAAATTGCAAACAACTGCTTTAAAATGTATGCAGTTTTTTCCATTTAAAATACCTTTACTCTCATGAATTAGTGAGACTTCTTTTTGAGTATTCTAGTCATTCTGAACTGATTAGAGATTAAATAAATAGAATTGAAAACGTTTCTGCTTTTAAAATGAAGTTTAGGGGATGTTAACTAAGCTTGAGTTTTAGGTGTTTACTTTTAAAATGTGTACTTATGAATTACTTTATTCTGAATCTGTTAGAGATCATATGGAATGCCTGGGCTTTTCCTATTTTTTTTTGTTTTATTATAATGTGAAGACTGTTTTGCCAGCTTTGTAAAATTTATTTAACATTCCTAACTTTAATCATTCAAGAAATTTGAAATAAGAGAAAAATGAGGACTTGAGTCAGAAGGGTTTTTTTTTCCGGCTTAATTAATGTAGTAGTGTTAGTTGGCATATATCTTAACAGTGTCTTATATTTATTTAGTGTTTTTTTTTTAATTAACAAAGCCCTTAATCTTTAGCTCATTTGGTTTTGCATAGAAGAAAAAAGCCTAAAAGAGCAAGTATTACTGTCCATCCTTATTTATTTTTTTTCCTTTTGTAATGTAGGAATCATAGCTCCAGTAAGAATCAGTAACTTGTTAAGGGCTAGTAGAAATTGAGTCCAAAGAAGGGTATAGGGTTTTTAGGTACTTGGTGCAGTATTTTCCCCATTATATTAGTGGTTCTCAAACTTTAGAGGTCCTCAGAATAACCTGGAGGACTTGTTAAACCATCAGTTTCTTGTCCCACCCTGAGAATTTACGATTCATTAGGTCTGGGTTGGGGCCTGATAATTTGCATTTGTAACAAGTTTCCAAGTGATGCTGATGCTGGTGGTCTGGGGTTCACACTTTGTGAACCACTGTATTATGTTCTCTTCAATTAAACAAATCTTTAATGTGTTATTTCCTTTAGGTTAATAGAATTTATACATACATTATCTGACTTGTTCTGTAAACCCTAAATAGCTCTACATGGCAAATTTTATTCTGATTATGTAGATGAGGCAGTAAGTTTAGAAAAGCAGCGTGGTGGGGTAGATAGAGCATGGACTTGGGAGTCAGCTAGTTAAAGTGTAGCTTAACTCCTTGCTCAGCCACATATCAGTTGTGTAATAAAAGATACACTGCTTAACATTAGTGAATGCTACTTTTGACATCTCTAACGTGGTAAAGTCCTGATAGGATAGTTTTTAGGTTTGTTAGAAGTATAGGTGAGATGTTCAACGAGTATTGGTTGTGAACTGGGAGTGACCGCCTCCCACCTTGTCTGGGCACTTGGCGGTGTCTGGAGACATTTTGGGTGGTCACAGCTGGGCAGTCAATGTGGGAGGGGTGCTCTAGTAGAGCCCAGGGAGGCTGCTGTGTGTCCTACGTGTACAGGACAGTCCCTCCCACAGCAGAATTGTCTGGCCCAAAGTGCCAATAATGTGAGGTTGAGAAACTCAACTTTATTACTCTTTTTAAAGATTTTATTTATTTGTCAGAGACCGAGTGAACACAAGCAGGGGAGAGGGTCAGGCAGAGGGAGAGGCAGACTCCCTGCTGAGCAAGGAACCCGATGTAGGACTCCATCCCAGGACCTTGGGTCATGACCTGAGCTGAAGGCAGATGTTTAAATGACTGATTCATCCAGGTGTCCGGAGAAACTCTAAAGGTATAAAGTGTCTGGTACCTAGTAATAAGAGAAGTATAATATTTGATAAAAGTCAGTACCTTTGGCATTAGGCTGTGGTATTTAAGAAGGTCAGTTTGCTAATACATGATGGAGTGAGGCTTTTAACATCTAGGTTTTCTATCTGCTGCTAGGCCAGTATTCTTTATAATAGGAACTTTGTCCACAAAAGATATTACTGGTAACCAAAAAGCCTTATTTGAAGAAGGCTCATGTGTTATTTGGCTGGTTGTGAAAGTGTTGCTTTGAACTTATAGAAAAGACTGAAGATGTTTTCAGTAAGCGTGTAAGGGTAATGTACCTTCAGAGGTATTCAGAAGGGCATTACATAGAATTGCTCTAACAGGGTGGATGTGCTTTATTAAAAAAACACTTTTTTAGAATTTTTATTTTGGCAATAGTTTTTAAAGTAATCTTTAGCTTGTTTCCTTTAGTTATGTGGTTGTTGAGTTGTTGAGATACTTCGTCCCCCACTGTACTTGTTTTTTGTTGTTTAATGCATTTTTTAGTCTTAAACTTTATTCTGAAGCTGCTTTGTTACACTCAGATCTGGTGGAGTTAAATATATTGATGTAAAATGGCAAATTTCTGACAAGTTATAAAAAACTTCTATCTTTCCAGATAAAGAAAGTAGGGTTGACTTTAAGGTTCTCTGATGCATGTGTTTGTTACATTCTTTTCTAGATCCTAACTTTGCTAGGTCAGCCTGTTGAATTGAAGTGCTTAATTATCTAATTAAAAAACTTTCATTAATGTGAAGATTTTAGGAAAAATTAGGATGGCGCTTTAGATTAATTCAGAGATGAGAAAATGTCAGGGGAGGAGTGGATTCTGAATTTTGTTTTGTTTTTAGGGCAGACAAACGTAATTACGAAAGTGTTCTAGGAATAGATTGTTTGCTGTGATTTTTTTTTTCCCCTGTTTGCTTGATTTTACAATTTACTTTGCCTCTCGCTTTGCTCAAGCAGAATAAAATGTCAGGCCTTTCTTAAAAATTCTTATGAAATTTAAGTTTTGACTGAATGTTGTGATTTCTTTTTGAGATTATAGGAGATATCCAGAGATACTGATAAATATTTTAAAACCAGGATTGCTAATTATATGATAGCTTCAAATTTGTTAAGAAAACAGATGGTATTTATTGCTGTAATTTAATTGACTAAGGTTATGGTATTTATTTCAGTATATGAGTAATAAATTTCATTTGCTATACTTAAGAAAATTTCTTTTGGACAATTCGTTTTATAGAATACAACTAAAGAAAATTTTTAAAAAGTGTCTATTGTCCTGCTTCTCTGAAACGTCATGCTTTCTTTCAGCTTCTAGTTTTGTTCGTATGCATCTAGTTTAAAATGTATTTCATCGTAGTGAACTTAAAAGGTGTTTGTCCATCTTTAAACAATTTCCAGAGTGCTTCATAATTGCCTTAGTTATTTTAAGTGGTGAAGCTATCAGAAATAGTTTTTTTAAGGATTTTATTTATTTATTTGAGAGAGTGAGTGAGAGGGAGCACAAGCAGGGAAGGGGCAAAGGGAGAGGGAGAAGCAGACTCCCTGCTGAATAAGAGCCGGATGTTGGACTTGGTCCCAGGACCCTGGGCTCATGACCTGAGCCGAAGGCAGATGCTTAACTGACTGAGCCGCCCAGGCACCCCAGAAATATTTGTTTCTCTGTAGTTAGTTACTCATTAAACTTGTTTCCAATATTTGGCTAATATTTTTTTTCTGTTAGAGTTGATTTAAGATGACCTATTAGGAAAGATTTTCATGGTTTAGATTCACAAAATCATAATCTGCTGCACACAGAAAAAGCTGAAGTGTTGGACTCTTGAAACTTTTTTACCCTTAGTTATTTCTAGGAAAGCTATTACATATTTAAAATTTAAGCATATTTTACTTGAGTAAGACAAAATAAAATTTAAATACTTTGGATTTGTCAAATTTCGTTTTCCTGTTGTTGGAATGTTAAATTGTATTGCAATTAAAGTAGATATAGAAGTGATTTGAATGAACTATCTTCACATCGTTTTATACCAAAGTGGATATAACCTATCACTTTCCTGTCTGTAATCAGGATATGGCTTATCATGATGATACTGTTCCCTGGAGCATTTTTGAATGCTACAGTTTATATTTGCATAGTTGCCTGGGTAATTGGTGATATTTAATGATGAAGGTTTGCTCTGTATTTCACTTATAATCAAAAATTGCATTTGTTAGTGTCAGATTTTTAAGTGTCACATATTAAAATAGGGAGATAATTTTTTTTTTTTTACTTTATTTAAGCTTTATTTAAACATATGATGTAACCCCACCCCCCTCACCCAACCCCTCTTCCCCCCACCCCCCTCAGTTTGTTTTATGACATTAAGAGTCTCTTTTGGTTTTTCTCCCTCCCGATCCCATCTTCTTTCATTTTTACTTTTCCTACCACCTTAACTCCCACCCCCGTTGCAAAAATAGGGAGATAATTTTAACCGTATTAGCTAAATGATGTCTTGAGCAAATGTATTAATTCATGTACTTAGAACAAAGGTATTGAGGAAGAAACAAACTCTTCTCTTTTTTAAAAAAATTACTTGTTAGAGTAACATTTTTTAAATGATATAAAATTGTTTCAATACTTAAGCATAAGGAAATTTTGATCTAGGTATGCTATATACCTTTTTGGTGCTAATGAAAACGAAGTAATGGTAAAAATACTTTGTAAATGTGTGCATATATGTTTTTTGAAAACTGAAGAAGCAGTCTGACATCTGGATAGTTTTCGTGGGCTAGTTGTAGGAAATTTATGTAAAATAAATATCGGCACACCAAAAGTATGATGTATTTTTGCATATCTAGTTTCTGTTCACTATGATCAGGATTATAGGTAATACTGTAAAATATACTCAGGTGCTGGTTATTAAGGCTATTTGGATTCTTTTTAATACTGAAAAGGTCACACAGATTGTGATTATTGTGTAGTGTCCAAGAACTAAGGTTTGCCATCTGTTACTCAAATGCAGGAAAAAGTTAAGATAATCTACTGATATGAGTGGTTTTGACATTTCTGTTTCTTGGAATCATCTATTAATTATTGTCTTTAAAGACTAATATCAAATTTTAAGCTTTTACAAAAATAAAGCTTAGAGGTTATGCCAGTGTTTATATTTTTCTTCTAAAATGTGTAGGTATTGGTTGAGAACTAACACTTATGTAATGGAAGTCTGGCTTTTAGTCATTTGGTTTTACAAGATTATTTGGATATTTAAGTGGAAATACCATGTTTTATCTTGAGATATTAAATTATATGAGATTTTGGTATTTTTAAGCTATAATTTTCCTAAAAGTTGATATATAGGAATTCATTATTACAGAACTTCATCAGGGAACTGATTTCATATGTATTCCTTAAATATTTGCTTTAAATATTTTTCAGGTCCTCTGCTTTCTTGTACAACTCAATTCTTGTCTTTCTGCTGTTAAATGTTTTTCCCCATTTAAAATTTTGCGTTTTCATTTTAAGCTACAATATATAAGTTGTTTCTGTAACATAATTCCTTTTCACCCCCACCCCCCAAGAACTGGGTGTTGCCAGGTTGCATAGATGTCTTTAAATTTGCATATTGGGCTTAATAGGGTCTGATTAGTTTTAATCTACTTTGTTTATTTATTATATTGATGTTTTTACTGAGAAGTTTGTTATGCCAAATGTTTAATATGATCAGGCATAATATTTCAGTGTAGATGGGATCTAACTTTGTGTTTAGGGCCTCTTTTTTGTGTAAGAAACATCTTGCCAATTTGAAACTCATGTCTAATGAAAGTAGATTGACAAGCATCACTTTATAGAATTTGTTCAGCTCTGAGTTGTAAGTCATGAAGAGAATGGTGCCCTTTTGGATAAACAGATAATATGTATGTAAATTCTCTTACATTAAGTGAGGGAGCACATATGTAGGTGACATTTTTTTTTTTTAAAGATTTTATTCATTTATTTGTCAGAGAGAGTGAGCACAGGCAGACAGAGAGGCAGGCAGAGGCAGAGAGAGAAGCAGGCTCCCTGCCGAGCAAGGAGCCCGATGTGGGAATCGATCCCAGGACGCTGGGATCATGACCTGAGCTGAAGGCAGCCGCTTAACCAACTGAGCCACCCAGGCGTCCCTGTAGGTGAGATTTTTATCCAAATATTCAGTCTTTACCTGCTTTGTTTGCCTAATAGTATTTAAAGGGTGTGAGGTGTTAATGAGCTCCTTTCCCTTGTTTTCATTTCTGTCCCTCCCATCTAACTGTTGGTATTTTTGTTTTTCTATATGTTGAACTTTTATGTTTTTAAAAAGTTTGTTGGTTGGGATGCCTGGGTGGCTCAGTTGGTTAAGCGGCTGCCTTCGGCTCAGGTCATGATGCCAGCGTCCTGGGATCGAGTCCGCATCGGGCTCCTTGCTCGGCAGGGAGACTGCTTCTCTCTCTGCCTCTGCCTGCCACTCTGTCAGCCTGTGCTCACTCTCTCTGACGAATTAAAAAAAAAAAAAAGTTTGTTGGTTGGTTGAGTTGACTCCTTGGTTTTATCTTTCATGTTTCAGCTAAATTTTTGAAGTTTTTTCGTATGTTCTCCTTTGCATATGAAGATTCCACAACTAACTGATCAGTAATTGTGGTTTTTTTCCCCCAATTGTGATAATTGGATTTATTCTAAAATGATACTTGCTTTAGGAACAAGCATTTATGGGTAGCTGACTAAAATGAAAAGTACTGCCTTTTCAAACCAAGCAATGTGGACTTGCTCTCATATTTTTTAGTATATTTAAAAACTGCATATTATTAAAATTTAAAATATGAATTTTGACTAGTATTTTAGTATATGTAATTTCAGAGGTTTTTTTGGTAATCCACTTATTCAAGTAATTATAAAGTTGATATAATGATAAAAATATCCTCAGTGAGAATATGAATCATATTTTTCAGTATTAGAACAAGGCAATTTTCATAAAATCAGTAATAATTTATTACTAATTACTATTACTAATTACTATTACTATTTACTAATTACTATTACTAATAAAGTAATAAATGCCAATATCTGTGCCTTAATATTTTAAAGTAGACCTGTATTTCTAGTTTATATTAGTCTTATCCAGGATTAAAATACAGCAGTTAGGCAAAACTATTTTTGCCAGTTGGAAAAAAAAAAAAAAAGCAAGTCATTTCTAGATGATTTCCTGGCTTAGATATAAAATAAAGAGACTTGGTTCTATTATATTAAAGCCAAATATAAAATGAAGCAGTTTAGCACACATTTGTTTGGAGCTTTCTTCCATTAAAATGGTTCAAATTAGCAGTGCTTTCATTGAAAGGTAAATTTGATAGAAGTAAATTTAAAATTTTACAGTTTCAGCTTAATTAGTAGGAAAATGAAAACCCACTTGCTGGAGACACATTTTGTATTAGAACTTTTTTTCTTCATACCTTGTATGTGTAGTTGTTTTTGAATGTTAGGAAATTTGTGCACGGCTGCATCTAAAAGATGAATAGAGTTGGAAATTGTGTGTTTTTTTTTTTTAATGTAGTTTACTAATATTGAGTGAATTTGCACTAAATATTACCAGGCCTTTGTTCTCAAACTGTTGATACATCCCTTATCATCTTCTGTGTCTTACCTGTTGGAATGTCTTTCTTTCTGTGAAAATTAGTGGCTTTAAAGAGCAGCCCAAACCTAGTGTTTTAGATCGTTATGTCTGGTAAATTAAATGATAAAAAGCATGGCTTTTATAATGAAATGAAATACAGAAGTACCATAAACCTAACACTGAATATAAAGATTAGAGCATAAAAGATACACTCATGTACTTTACAATAATGCTGGATTGATGTCATAATTTTAAGTTTTCTAATTTTTATATACTTCATTAAGATTTTGCTGTAGAAAATTAGGTTAGCATTTGGCTTTTAGTTCAGGTATATAATGATGACAAGTATATCTAATGCATGTTGAATGGATGATCTTTCTGAAAGTTGTTCTGTAAGTCACAACCGTATTTTATTTGATTTGTCATTGGTAGTCAATCTTGGATGTTTGTTAGTCGGAGCAGAACCATGGCGGGGGAGGAGGGCAGGGTGTACGTGTGTGTATTTTAACAGCAGCAGAGTTCTGAAACAGGAAATCAGCCTTATCGTATTCATGCAGAGACCTAGGAAGGAGGTAATTGTTTCTTATGCTCGTTAAAACCAGTTAGTTGGGCAACTTAAAATTTTAGAGATTCACAGATGTAGGTTTGAACAGTTGTGGATACATTATTTCATAACATCTCTGAAGAAAAATTGATTAAATTTGTTGAGGGGAATAATCTCTCAGCTAATACACAAAAAAATTGTACTTTGGATTTTAGAGTATTGCTAGCATTATGAGTGACTTGATTAGATATTTTTCTGTGGTTCTGATTTGCTTACATTTAAATAAAGTTCAGAGGGCCTTGATTGTTCCTTTAAAAAGTATTTGTTTAAAACTGTAATCTTCAATTTAAACAATAGAAAAAGTTGATTCTGTGTCAGGTATTTGTCACTGGAAATTATCTTTCCCTCTTTGTTAATGTGTATATACTCATAATTATATACTTAGGTATTTGTTCACAGCTTAATTTTTATCTGTCAGTGGGTACTTATCATTTTTAAAGCTATATAGGTAGCATTTCATTGGGCTAAATATCAGGCATTGCTTACTGTACTGTGTTAGGATTATTTCCATTTTTTCCCTTTATATGTAGCATATTGTGACTATCTTTGCATAGTTTACATTGTTTTATTAGAGCACATTGTTAGAGTGGGGTTTCTGGAATAAAAGGTAAAACAGTTTCATAGCTCTTTGTTACAGATTGCAGATTTCGTGCCAAATGAACCAATTTATGGTATTGCTACTAAGTAGAAGAATTACTAGCAATTCTTGATGTTACCTTTGAAGAATGTGGTGTTTTCCTTCAGAAAGTAAGATCTAAGGGCAGCTGGCTGGCTCAGTTGGTAGAGCATGGGACCCTTAAAACTCAGGTTTGTGAGTTCAAGCCCTGCGCTGGGCATGGAGCCTTCTTAAAACAAATGAAACTACAACAACAAAAAAGAACTCCAGAAAGTGAGATCTAAACTTCATTTCAAAGCAAAAATATGTATAAACTCTTCAGTCAAGGCAAGTTGGTGTAATGTAACAATTTTAGGGCAAGTTGTGAGGTCCTAATTGTTTGGAGGAATAGAAAGCTCCAGTAGAGCTCATAAATTACTTGGCAGTCAGTTTTCCTTTCTGGTTTAACATTGTGGGCAGCTAATTTAGAAGTGTTAAAAGGAACCTAAAATTTATGCTAACGTGGATTTAAGTGAATATATTGGAATTGTTTTCTTTTATAATTTGTTTATAAAAACATCATATTGAGTTGCCTTGTAATGAGACATTAAAACTAAAATTAAATAACAGGATATTTCTAGTCCATGCAACCTCAAATTATAACAACTTCTTATTACAATTGTAATAGCCCTTTGTAGTTTATAGTTTTATTTATTTTTCAATTTTTTTATAAACATATAATGTATTATTAGCCCCAGGGGTACAGGTCTGAATCGCCAGGTTTATACACTTCACAGCACTCACCATAGCATATACTCTCCCCAATGTCCATAACCCCACCACCCTCTCCCTACACCCCTCCCTCTGCCCCCCCTCAGTTTGTTTTGTGACATTAAGAGTCTCTTTTGTGCAGTTTATAGTTTTAAAGATATTTCCAGATACCTCATTTGATCCTTGAAACAACCAATAAAGAAATTACAGTGGGTGTTAGGATCATTATTTTGCAGAAAAAAGAAACAAAAATATTTGAGGCCCAGAGACTTAGTAACTTACCTGCAGTCATAGGCTTTTAAGTTGCGAAGCTGAGAATGGAGCTTTGGTCTTCTATTTATTAAATGACATTATGCACAGTGAATCATGGAACACTACATCAAAAACTAATGGTTTACCGTATGGTGACTAACATAACATAATAAAAACAAATAAATAAACAAGTGACATTATGCATGAAATATTTTAGTGCAGGCCTGGCACCAGGAATATTTAAACGTTCCTGTGTCCTGTACTGTTTCTGACCACTATACTTTATTCTTAAAAAAAATCCCCATTTTTTTTGAGTAATATTTTTAATATATCTATAGTTTAGGCTTTGGTGCTTATGCACCCTTTCAATTTAGAAAATCAGATTTTAGGCGGTATTAATTTGCTCTGTACAGGAATGATTATATGCTTTATATGTTAGGACAAATTGTTCTCAAATAATGAGCAGTTAGCACTTTATCAACTGGAAAAATCAGGAACTCCTTTTTCTGCTTTCCTACCAATATGAATCTTCAATTTAGAAACCAGATACAAACATTTTACACATTTAATAGAGAAAAAGAATACCTAGTCAGAAATAAAAAATCTTACATTATTAAATGAGACTTCCATGTAAGTCTTTGAGTGGCAGTTGTTTAAAGCACAGTTTGATTAGTGAAGTTGCTAATATGGATATAACTGTGACATACGTGGAAACTCTTTGTTAATTTTAAACTTGTTAAATTTTGTTGGAAAAAAATGTAGACCTGATATAGTTTATGAATTAGTGGCTGAATTTTTTTCCCCTCACCTGATCCTTAAGCATCTGTTGGTTGATAGCCCTGACAGAAAGCAGGGGAAAGGCTCCAGAAAATCCTGGAAAATAGAATTAAATGGTGCAGTCTTGGTATTTACTAACTAGCTTTCGATTCTTCTTCTCTCCTCTTGTTAGTCTGACTTTATTCCTTCATTCCTGCTGCCGATTCAGCTCAACGTCCGTTCCTCTCCTGAGCTAGGCAACTTCAGGGTTGCTCTTGTTGCTTTTTGATCACTACCTCTGTAAGCTGTATGTCACTTTGTATTTGCCATCTGCGTTCCATGTATGTTACCACTTCCAGCTAACTAGAATTTTTAAAATAGCTTATATGTGATCTGTGGAAGTAATTTTTTGAAAATAATTGTGGTGGTAAAAAGGTGTTACTGGTTTGGATACTAGTTCTGTATACTGATAGTTTATAAGTTGTTTGGGGATAAGTATATCTATATATTATGTTGAGTATTACTACAAAGAAACTTCAGAAGTGCTTTATTTTTAATAATTGTACTTAAAATAAACCTGTCTATATTCAGGAACACATAGAATAAGGCTTAAGGAACTATTTTTGGTTATTCTCTATTTGAAAATTCTAGTTAAATTTGTAGTGCAAACCACATTAATTTGGGTACAAGTAAAATTTTGAGACAAGGTAAATATGAATCTCAGCTCACATATTGTTTTTCTAAAGGCATTTTGTTAATTTGGTGTAACTTAGAATATACTCTTAGTGTTTTAAGTCAGGATTGGATGTTTGGAACAACCAGTAAAAATTGAGTTAGGTCATACAGTAGCCGCATCATTCTGTAGTGTGTCAGCTCTATTATTGGTGAAATTGACTTCTGTGGACAGGCTTTAAAACTCAATTACCATTTATTATTTTCTTTCTTGCAGTCAGTATTCTATGGTTGAGATAGGATTGTTGCAGCACTTGAATCAAGACTCTCCAACATGATATATGATTATCAAAACTCATCAGTGAATCACTTAAGATCCTCTGTTTTATTGTATATAAATTATACCCTAATTAAAACAAAACAAATTGAACATGTTTGCTCAGAGGTGGGGCGAAAGTCATGTACTGAACATCAGACTGATCTCCCAAAGCAGTGGTGGCTATTCAGCTGAGGGCCGACAGAAATTCCTTCTCCCTCTCTGCTTACTGCATGTAGCCACTGGATAACATGGGGAAAGCAGTCTTTGGTTTTGTTCCTTTTGGGAAATTTGGGAATATTTTACATTTGTTCTGAAGTTAAATACTTAAAAGGCAAATTGCTGTAGTCAAGATTTCAAAGAGTTAAGGTTTCTGTTAGGCTTTGATGCTCTTTGGAAGGATTAGGTTATTCAACAATCAGTGTCTTTGGAAAAAAAAAATACCCAGATAGGTACAGTGAGCCCTAATGGTATAGTTCTGTCCCATTTGTTTAACTGATAGATAGCTGTCACTATGTTCTAGTTGTTTTCCATATATTAATGCATTTAATCCTTGTCACAAACCTATGTGATAAGCACATTTTTTTAAACAAAGGTAACATTTTCTTTTCTGTTTAATTTTTATTCAAGCTTTTATTTAAACTCCAGTTAGTTAACATACAGTATAATATTAATTTCAGGTAATTAACTGCATGTAGTTAACTGTATGTTAACTCCAGTTAGTTAACATACAGTATAATATTAATTTCAGGTAATTAGCTGTATGTAGTTAACTGTATGTTAACTAACTGGAGTTTAAATGAAAGCTTGAATAAAACAGAAGCTTGGATAAACAGAAAAGAAAAGAAAATGTTACCTTCTACCAGTCCTATTTTACTCAGGGAACTGAAGATGGGTAACTTGCAAAAGATTACTTAGTAAATGAAGCTAGAGTTCAAATCCAGGCAGCTTGGCTCTTGGAGCATATGTTCTTAACCATGTTGCCACATTGCCTGCGAGTAGATCACTAGATGTCAAAAATATTTGGCTTCCTTCAGTGACCTAGTTAGTATAATTCTTTATGCGCAGCATTTGTAAGTAATTAGATGAGAATTTCATATGAAACACTCTACTTGTTATTCAAAAGTATATCTGATAATTGCAAGTTAACGCTATTCTGTATTAGAAATATATGCAGTTTTCTCAGTTATTTTTATTTGGTTTAAATTGTCCAAAAAAAGTATGTCAGAAATTTTAACATTAGGAAGCAAAAAAGTCATATTAGACATGCACTGGTATAATTATTGGCATAAGAAATATGTGTCTTAAAATTCATTACTCAGTTTTGGAAATTTCAGTGATTCTGTATTGTCTTTTAGAAGTTTTTCAGCTTTAACATTTGATTAGTAAATTCACTTTCATTTGAACCTGCTTCCTTTGAGACTTCTATATTTTTGTTACTGATTTGGAAATATAAAGAAATCTTAATCTTTTATGAGGTAGCATTGTATAAAAAGCTGGGCTTTAGGTTAATGTACCTAACCGGTTTGAATCATAACTCATTACTTACTGGCTGTGGAACTTACTGCAAAGTACGAAGTCTTTTTGACCCTCAATTTTGTCGTTCATGAAATGGGAATATTACCTTGTAGGGTCGCTAGGATTAAATGGGAATGTATTTCCTGTAGTGTGGCACATGTTCTCTGCATCTTTCTAACTTATGATGGAGGTTAAAGTCTTGGGTAAAATCTCAAACTGTGAATAAGGAAGGTGAGAATCTGTGGAAAATGAAACCTTCAAAGGACTGAATGTCTAGATTCTATGTAAAGGAAGCATTGGATTGTTGCTCTGTAAGAGACCACCACACTTATTCTGGCCTTTGACTCCTTATATGTCTGGTTAAATTGAACTCCCTGTCACAGCCTCCTTCAAACTAAATCCAGTCTTCTGTCCTGCCTGCTCCATACAGTTCTGTGTGTGAGCCACACTCACCGGCTTGCTGCTTCCCAGTGTTGTATGTATTTCCGTAGTCCTGTTCTGTCCCCTGCCTGGAGTGTTCTGATTGCTTGTTTGTTCTTCTGTCTACTGATGTCTGACTGACTTCTTAAGGATTTTCTAACATGTCACCTATTCTGTGAAGCTTTATATATGCCCCTGCAGAATTAATCCCTTTCTCTTTATCTCTTAAAATATCTTGGTCTTATATTCAGTAGAGCCTGTGGCACCGTTGCATGTCCGAGTGTCTGTCTGTCTTCCCTGACAGAGTAGGGACTTTTCCAGCGCAGTAGTCTTTGCTTACTTAGCCTCTGCTCTCACTGCCCCTTGCACAGAATGTTCACTGTGTGTTTGAATAATTAAGTGAATGAAAGGGGGCCAACTGAATTTACTTTAATGAGTATATAACATCCCTATTTATGTATAATTAGAGACAGATGGTTTTATTTAAGTAAGGTAACCGAGTCCTTTGCAACTTTATCTCCTTTATTAGTATCCATAGTGCAAGGATACATTGGAGTTTAGTCCTAGTTAAAATGACTGCATTTCAAGGGGCTTTGTACTATTGTGCTTTTCTGCAAGGCTGAAAATCTTACTAGTGTCTTTACTGAAATTAAGCATTCAGTTGGAAAGTTTGTTAGGAGCAATAATTATCATTACTTTGAATAAGAAATATTTTTCTGTTGCATTCAGAAAAATTCAACTTGTATTTTTTACTTATATCTATTTATAATTTTTTATGTAGGAATTCTGGACTGGTGGAAGCTGCCACTGCTTTGGGTCCCTACCGCTGCCTCATTTGTTTTCTGAGTGTTATTTTGTATGTGTTGGTGCTCCTGAGACAGGGTTACAAAGTAAAGATTATTCACTTTCAAGAATTATTACTGCTACAGGCTTGATTTGAGCCTCCAGTCTCTCTCTTTTTTTTTCTTTCTCATGAATGGACATAATACCTAAAACATTTTGATAATTGAACATAGTTCTTTGAATTGAGCTATGTTTTTAGGTGGAACTACTTTCTTATGTGAGAATAATAGATGACAGCTATTATTTGTAATGTTAAAAATGATAATCTTAATAGTTTTGGAGTCTCCATAGTAGAAGAACCCTTTGAGGTTGGGGGTGAATTTATATATTCTTAACGTGACAAAATTGCCACATAGTAAATGCTACTTAAACCTTTTTTCCTTATATATATGTGTGTGTATATACATATATATGTATATATTGATAGAAAGTCATCATTTTTTTAAAACTACATAGAGCTGAATTTAAGTCACGCAGGACAAAATATTTTGTCATGATACTTGGTAAATAGACCTGGGGATAATTATAAAGCAAACAATTTTTAAAAATCTGTTATAGAAATGGTGCAGGTACACAACAGAAAATATAAAACAAAAATGAGAAAAATATATATTCCCACCACCTAGAGATGATTACTTTTAGTACCTTAGTTTGTAATCATCTTGTCTACATATGTCTATATGGATATATATGCATTCTTACTCGATTATGGCATAATGCTGTGTATTATCTTTTGAAATTTTTTTTTAGTCAATAACATGTGCTTTTCCATTTCAGTCAATTTTTATCTCATAATGCCCAGATCATTTTCAAATTTCTCTGGTTGGCTCAGAAATGCTCTTTATGGCTTGTTTGGCTAGAACAATATCCAGAATAGCATTGTGCCTATGAACTTGGCTCTTATAATCCTTAAGTCTTTTTTTTTAATTAAAAAAATTTTTTTGAAGATTTTTTATTCATTTATTTGACAGAGAAAGATACAGTGAGAGAGGGAACACACGCAGGTGGAGTGGGAGAGGGAGAAGCAGGCTTCCTGCTGAACAGAGAGCCCGATGTGGGGCTTGATCTTAGGGACCCTGGAACCATGACCCTAGCCGAAGGCAGAGGCTTAACAACTGAGCCATGACTCTTAAGTCTTTAAAAATAAAGGATAGCTACCCATCCCTCCCCTCCTTGCCTTTTAAAAAGACATTTGAGCAGAGACTGGGTCATATGCTTCAGACCTTTTGAATTTGTCCAGTTTATTCTCTCATGTCATTTAGCTTGTTTTTCTATCTCTTGTATTTAATGTAAATTAAAATTTATATCCAAATACTTGGTTGATTCTCAGGTTGAAGATACCTTGACTATCATAGATGATGCCATTATGTCCTTCATATTGTATCACATAGAAAGTTATAGGATCTCTGCTTAACTTCCTCAGTGATGCTCAGATTGATCACTGAAATTGGGTGGTGGCAGTCTTTTCTGCCCGCTGTTCAATTATATTGGTCTCCTTACATCAGAAGGTATTTTGTGTGGTGTTACTTTGGCTCTCTAAGAAAGTTCAGTTCCTCATCATCCTCTAACCTGTTGGTTTAGAACCAGTTATTGATCCTTGCCTAAATCAATAAATTTATTAGGGTTTGCAAAATGTGATTTTTTAAAGTTCTGTTCTTTTGTGTTTATTAACACAATGTTTTTCTGTAAAGTAGATCTTTGCTGTATGAAATGGGGCTATTTGGTTGTCCTGAAATACAGAACCTACAGAAAAAGTAGCATAAATACTTAATCTCCGCCTTTACCTACTTTCAAAGTAAAGAAAGAACTATTCTAACAGCCACTTCAAAAGGTGATAAATGAAAAATAGTTTGTTGTTCTTTTTTTCTTTTGAGTGTCTTTATATAGACTCAAGGGTTTTAATTTTATTTAGGGGTTTTATATTTCTACCATTTAAGTTGTTTCTTTGATACTCAGATTGTTAGAGCTTTAGGTCCTGGGATGTCCTTCATTTTAGCTCTTAAATCTGTCTGATGGAGACCATTATCTCTGAGTACCTTCCTTGTCCTCTGGCACAGAAAGATATCCCAGACTCATCTTGTACCTTCCTGCCACAGACCTGGCATCAACTGTTGTTCCAAGGAGTGTAGTACCTTTTAATATATTAAGTATTAGAGATGAAATCTGGGTCCATCCAGGGAATGTTTGCTGCTAAGATTGATATGCTTTTAGGCCATTTCAGTGAAAAGACCTAGAGAGCATAGATTTTTATAAACATGAGTTCATATTGATATTTCTAATTAATGTTTTTACTTGATTTCTTGATTTTATATCTATAATCATAAATCTTAAAATCATTAGTAAAATTTCATTATTTTTTTCTACAACATAAAGAAAAAAGCTTGAGGATATCAATGCTGATAATAATAAAAACAGACTCGCAGAAGAAGTTTAAAATTTCTTTGTCGTTCTTTTTTTTTTTTAATATTTTATTTATTTGAAAGAGAGAGAGTGAGCATGAGAGAGAATATGAGCACGGGGAGAAGAGAAGCAGACTCCTCTGCTAAACAAGGAGCCCTGTGTGGGGCTCAGTTCCAGGACACTGAGATCATGACCTGAGCTGAATGTAGATGTGTAACCAGCTGAGCCACCCAGATGCCCCTCTTTGTAGTTCTTTTTTGTTCTTACAGTGCTTCCTACCAAGAAGTACAGTAAACTTGCAGTAGCCAGATAACTCCTGTGAAATAAATTCTATCTCCTGGTTACCAATTTGATATTTAATTGGGTTTGTTTATTGCTGGTTTTAGTGTATGTTTTTCCCCTTGACCACCCCTTCTCCATGAAGCAGACATTTTTATTAGTTTCTCGGTTATCATTTGTGTGTGTGCAAATGCACATGTGTGTTGAGAAGTTCAGATTCAGGCAAACGTGTAGATGTTATTCATTTTATCCAAAAAGAAAATTTTTTTTACAAAAGGTAGCATATTGTATATGCTATTGTGTGTGGTCTTTTTTCTTTTAATGAAGGGTTTTTATTTTTTAAATTTTATTTATTTGAAAGAGAGAGATGGAGACAGATAGTGAAAGAGCATGAGCAGGGCAGAGGGAGAGGGACAAACAGAGTCCTCGTTGAGCAGAGAGCCTGATGCAGGGCTCTACCCCAGGACCCTGGGTTCAGATCATGATCTGAACCAAAGGCAGATGCTTAACTGACTGAGCCACCCAGGCACCCCTGTGTTTTTTTCCCCCCCCTTAAAATATTTTTAGGTCTCTCCAATTAGTGTGTGGTAAAACTATGGATACAACCTTTTAAAAAATAATGCTAAAATAAAAGCTTTTAGTAACTTGATAATTATTTTTCGATTGAAAATAATACCAAAATTAACTCAATAATGTGAAAGCAGCAGAAAGTGATGAAAAAAGATCTAGAAAAAGGCACTGGATTTGGTGAATTTTGGATTGTACTTGAAGATCAAATGGGGTCCAGGAGTAGGTAGGCGGAGAACTTCAGGGATGGTGTTAAAGGGAGGCATGGGGCAGGTCAGCTTGGCTGTTTTGGAAGGTCCATCTCAGAAAAGTCATGAGATTAGAGAGAGGAATAATGGTACTAGGGAAGAAATGAGGTCCGCCACTATTGACAAATGCATAGAAATGTAGATTGGTTGGTGTTTTTGTTTTTTTTTTTTTTAGTTTGATACAGATTATTTTGGAGCACAGAAGTTTGTTTTTATGCCGACTACAGTGTGTAACATAAGTGAATAGAATGGCATGCTAAATGGCTAAATGTTGACCACCTTAACGGTGAATGAGGAAAACTTTCTGCCTTAGTTCAGTATTACCAAGTCACAAATACCAAGGACTTGGAAGAGATCATTGTGGTTGTCTCAACCTAATCTTGTGGAATAGGAAATTGAAGCCTGAAAAGATTAAGTCATGTCCACGTTATACAACTGGATGGAGGCATAGCCAGGTCTTAAATCTGGCTTCCTAATTCTTAATTGTATCTACTTTTTTCTATGTTGTTGTGCCTTTTATAACAATGAAAAATGAGAAGTTGTGTAGCTCTTCTTGTTTTTATTTTGATACTTGTTTTTTGTCCCAAGGTAACTTCAGTTCTGATTTATAAAGTCTGTGGTTTTTGTTTTTCATGTATGTGGGCCTAAGTACTGTAAATGTGGAAGTTACTTTTTTCCTTAATTTTTATGTACTTACTTTTAATGTACTAGGTAGAGATTTGAAAAATTATTTTGCCATTTAGTTATTTTGAGGATAATTTTGGGAATTTGTGTACCTGTGTTTCTTAATTACACATGATGGTTTATAAATACATCTGACATCCTTTTACTAGCATAGGTATAGTAATTTTTATAATCAGCTAATGTTTTACAACATGTACATGTAGTTTGCATTGTTGTATATTTCAGATGTTTCCTTAACTTAAGTACTCAGATATTTATCCCAACATTATTGCTATGGGGTTTCCCGCAGAAAGACTTGAAGGCGTATACAGGAACAATATTGATGATGTAGTAAGGTAAGAACTCTTAATTTTCTGTTTCAAATATTGACATATTCATGCTGTATTTTCATTTAGAGAAGATTTCTAAGTCTTAGAAAATGATGTGCTTTGTGATGTAAACTCTATTTTTATTATGTTGGTGCTGTATAACTGCTTTTTGTTTGTTTAATGGACCTCTGTGGGATACAACTCATTGATAAAAACTAACCTTTGACATGGTTAGGTATATGTAATAGGATTTCCTGGACTCCTTTTAATGCTTCTTACCAATTTAAGTCCTGGATTCAGTTACATTATGGTTTTTGTCTTTTATTTTACAATTGGGAATTAGATTTAAATCCTCACGTGTATTCAGTCACTTAAATTTATTCATTCTAAGGTAGAGATAACTGATACCATGTATTTTTTACATAGAACAGTTTATAGTGGAGCATAAGTATACTAAGCATTTGAAGAAGCGGTTTGGTACAGAGGATCTGTACAGGAATTGCTGGGCAAACCAAAGCCTGGCTTTGTCTCTTTTATAAACTTGCATGATTTTCTAAGTGTAATTATTATCGAGCTTGAAACTGTATTTCTCAAGGCTGATTTAAATAATTTTAATACATCTGTAACCTAAGAGTATGTGATATATTTTATGAGAGAAGGAATTTGTGTCTGTTGTATAGTCTTAATATATTTTCTCATTTCAAAGCAAAAATATATATGTATGAAAAATTAACTGTAAACATTAGTAGAAAATTTAATGGCTTTTAAAGTTTAAAATTTTGGATTATTTCCTTTATCCTCTTAGAGAAATCTCTTTCTTGGAGACTTTCAATTTAAATATTTGATGAGAAATAATGTTATCTTGAGTGGGAGAGCACTTTGTAAAGCATTATGCAAATGTAGGATCCTTTTATAATTGAGTATATGAACCTATCTGTGTACTTATTATGAGCTAGCCATAAGTTGTTTGGTAAGTGGTTAATTTTTAAACAGTTTGCTTTGAACCGATGTGTATATTTACATTTTGCAGTATTGAGTTGTGTCCAGTTGGACTGTTGTGTTTAAATTGTTCAGAATTTTTAAATCAGTATCAATATCTACAAAAAGTACGGAAAAACCAGACTACTTTTTTGTAGTTTCTATTATAGTTAGAGGTACATGGGGCTGTCAGAAGTACTGTTTAAGAATTTGAAAATAGGGAAATAAATGTGTCTTCTCATGGTTGGGCAGGACACAGTTGGAAGGATGCATAACATCAGATCCACGAGAGCAATAGCCTGATATGGCTCAGTCAGTGATAATACACATCTACAGAAAACACAGTGGGTGATGGAAAACAGAATGAGCATAAATTTTGCATTGAGAGAGATGGAGAATCTGGAAAATGAGCAGTGCAGTCATCAGACATGTATTCTCTCCTGTAGTGCAGGAGTGTTTATCAAGCCCCCTTAGGATCTAGATGAAATACCTTGAGGTTGATCTGGTTTATATTACTACTATATAATTCTGTATTCAACCAAGTACTAAACCAGATGAGATTAGTACTCATGTGGAAAAAGTATAAATACTCTGGATAGAGGACAGGTTTTTGGGTCACTGTAAGGGCCTCCTTGTGGTGAGTTTACCTGGAATGCTAGTTTGCCTCTTTGCTTGCTCTCTTTGCTCTCTTCTGACTGTGAATAAGTCACTGACACTGATTGATCATCTTTAAGTTACTGATAAAGTTCGGTTTCTGGATCAACACATTTCATTTTCAGACCTTAGACTGATATTCTCACCAAGAAAATACTATGCTGGTAGTGCTTTGATCTTTCATCTTCCAACTTTGCAACTCTCGCCTTTATGCCCCTGAATTAAGATTCACAAATTTAATTTGTGAAATAGTAACCAAAGTTGAAGTTTATTCTATCTACTTTAATGTATCTATTTTATCTAGCTTTTGTCTTTTTTAAATCTGTTATTCCTTAAAAAGGTTTATATGTATGGTTTGTTATTTAGCCAGTGGTTGCTTTAGCCAACTGATCTTGTCACCCTTTGGCAAGGGTGGTAGCCTGTAAATGACGAAGAATTATCTGCTGAGTAGAATAGCTAGGCGGTGCATGCCTGGCTTGTCTTGCCCTCCCCTGTTTTGTGACTGGGGGGATATATGGCTATTGAGGCTTCTTTGCTTTAGTTGCTCACTCCACTCCACTTCTTTTATGAGAAAAAGGATGAACAGTCACCAGGAAGGTAGCTGTAGCTTTTCCCCTATGAAGTAAAATAATTTCCAAGAAGAGGATTAACTTCTCCAAGGGACTGGCAATCTGTAGTACCTGAATGATTCATTTCCTTGATTGGTTCCCACAATATGGGAGATAGTAATAATCAGTAGTGATTCCTTTTTGGTTCAAAGATGATAAAATGATAATGGAAAGCGTGTCTTCATCTTCTTACAAGTTTTCTCTTAAACGTATTTCCATTTGGATTTTCCTTTGCCCTAAATACTTAAATTTCTACTTCTCTAAATCCATGTTTTTTTCTGATTTTCCCCCAAATAAGAAATACTGTTCCAGATTCAGATTTTGTTGGTGTTGTACATCTTTGCTCTGAGTAAAAGAAACTGAAATTGCAAATGCATTTATGCTTAAATTATGCAATATTTAACTGTTTTGGGATATGGATTGTTATGGCAATGTGAAATTTTATACTTGAGGTACTCAAGTGACAAATATTTAACTTCTCCTTTTGAGGTTACCTCCTAGGATTAGGAATTAATGTAAAAAAATAAAAAGTGGGGGAGAAGTGAAGCAAGTTGGAATTTTTTACTATCTTAACTGCAAATGTTAGGCTTAATAATCAGAATTGACAGGTCAGGACAAGGACATCTCAACAAGGGAAGTTTAAGAGCTAACTCTTCCCAGATTGTTTTTTCTTCTTTTCCCCTTATTCCCACCTTCTCTTCCCCTCCTTTACTGCCATTAAGCTCTTGCTCTGACCAGCTGGTAATTTGAAACAATGTTTTATTCAGATAATTGATTATTCTTGGGTATGTGTGGTAATCTTATCCCCGTGGGCTAATACTGAGATTACCCAAATTTATATGTTATCTGGTATAAATCTAAGCAGCCTTTAACAAAATGATGCATTATGTGTTTAACCGACATAGCTTAAGAACTGTTCTGTACTTAATAAATCAGCCAAATGTAGGTTTAATAGAGGTGAACTGGCTTTCTTACTACAGAGCCTTTAATACACTACTATGCTGTGCAACTCTCCCAAGAGTGGAATTCGAATATGCTACTTTCCTTTTCCTTTTTTTCTTTCTCTTCCCCTCCATTCTCCCTTCTCTCATTTCTTTTGTACTGTGTTAAAATAAAATCTTTCTAAACAGTGTTTCTTGGAGCACAATTTGGGAAGTGTTGAAAATGAAAAAAGATGCATATAACAATATTTCCCCCTAGTCTGAAATCAGTAGGAAGTAATTTACTTCCCCTTTTATTGGAAAGATTTTAGATGCGGGTAGATTCCCATATTTGTTGTAAGAAAATGCTTAGAGCTGAGTGTTCTGATATATAGTGATTAATAAAAAAATACTTTATCCATTGTGTTCTATACTATCAGCTTTTTTATTCGTGTGTGTGTGTGTGTATGTATGTAATATATATCCTCCAACTTCCCTGTTTTATACATTCTTCCCAAAGAAATTTAAAATAATCTTCTCTTAATTATATGTCGATCTCTCAGTCAACCTTATTTATGTGTTAATATTCGATAAAAAAGGAAGTGTTTGTCTTCCCAACATTATCATTATTGGCTGTTCCGTTCCAAGAATTAAAAAGAATATATAGAGGAAATTTTCACATTAATATAGAGGAAAGAGTATTGTTTCCATTCTCCATTTTCAACAACTTTTGACTTCTCCTTTATACTGCCTTTCTTTTTCCTGCTTCCTTTTTTCTCTTTATTGAGGCAAAAATTATATAACATAAGATTGATCACTTAAAAGTAAACAATTCACTTACATTTAGTACCTTTCCAGTATTTTGTAACCACCACCTCTCTCAACTCTCCAAACATTTTTATCACTCCATAAGAAAAGCCTATACCCATTGGTTGCCTCCCACTTCTTTTGTTAGTCTTATTTCCTTACAAATAGCAGATCCTTGATGGATTTGATAGTATTTATAGTATCTGCACCAATCTAGCTTTTAGGATTTTAATAATAGGTAACACTTATTTTTCATTTAGGTACATACATATGTTTCTGTTGTATAAGCCATTTACATGTGTCATTTTATTAAAAGTCTCTGCAATTAACCTGTCCCCATTTCATATATGGTTTAAAAGAAGTTAACTTCCCCAAGTGCCATAGCGGCTAAGTAGTGAGCTGAGGGTTGAGTCCAGTCTGTGAGATTCCAAAGCTGATTTTCTTAGTAGCCATATCAGAGGATGAAATGTTGTTTTACCACATGTATGTGTACACCAGAATATGCCTATATAGGCATATTCCAGAAAATTTATTTAGGATTTGAGTTTCCAGATTGAAAAGAGCTATATAGTGCCAAGCACAATGAATGAAAACAGCCTAATACCAGGCAGTTATTACAAAATTTCTTTAAGAACACCAGAAATAATGAGAATGTCTCAAAAGCTTTTGGGATCATTTAGGAGGGATTAGGAATATATATATGTCATCTAACTTCTCATAATTTAAGAATCTAATTTAAAGGTGGAAGATGGAGGAACAGCCCTTTACAAGTTCTGCATTCAGCCTAGAGTTCTGTATCCAGCTAAACCATTAGTCAAGTGCAAAAGGAAGAAAGAAAGACCTTCAAGAACAAGAAAAAAAAAAATGTATCCACCATGCAACATTTCTTAGGAAATTCCTAGACCATGTGCCTAACAAAATAAGAGAATAAACCATCAAAGAAAAGAAAGGGGCTTTAAAATTTACCTTTTAATTTTTTTTTTTTTTTTTAAAGAGAGGGGTCAGTGAGGGAGCAGAGGGGAGAGGGAGAGTCTTAAGCAGCCTCCATGCCCAACCCAGAGACTAATGCAGGGCTCGATCTAACATCCCTGAGATCAGGACTTGAGCTGAAGTCAAGAGTCAGATGCTTAACCAACTGAGGCACCCAGGTGCCCCTAAACTTTACCATTTTAAACATTTCTGAGTGTATACTTCAGTGGCCTTAGGTACATTCACATTGTACAGCTGTCTTCGTCATCCATACTTAAACCTTTTTTTTTTTTCTCCTACCACATTGAAACGTTGTACCCATTAAATAGTAGCTCCCCCATTTTCTGTACTCTGAGCTCTTGGCAACCACTGTTGTGAAACTTTCTGTGTCTGTGTATGTAACTATTCTGGGCACCTTCTATAAGTGGAGTCATGCAGTCTTTGCCTTTTTGTGACTGTCTTAGCAAAGCATGTGATTTTCATTTAGCATAATGTCTTCAAGGTGCACTCATGTTGTGGCCTGTCTTGGCCATGTTTTCTTCCATTGTATATATATAGCACATGCTGTTTATTCATCCATGGATGGACACTTGAGTTGCTTCTGCCTTTTGACTGTTGTAAATAATGCTGATATGAACATAGGTGTACCAGTATCTCTGCATCTTGCTGTTTTCAGTTCGTTCGGTTTTACACCCAGAAATGGAGTGGCTGGGTCAAATAGTGATTCTGTGTTTAATTTTTTGAAGAACTGCCATATTGTTTCTCCCACAGCCTCATCATTTTTCATTCTCAGCAGCAAGAATAAATGTTCCAGTTTCTCTACATCCTTGTCAACACTTGTTATTTTCTGAGCTTTTTTTTTTTTTTAAATAGGACCTTCCTAATGGGTGTGAAGTGGTATCTCATTATGGTTTTTCTTCCCGCCTTTATTTTAAACCACTATAACTTGAAGAAGTCACACATGTCAGCTACAGAAGCAGAAACCTGAGAAACTTCCCCCCCTCTATGAGCTTTGGTAACTGACCTCCTGCAAAGCCCCTTCCCCAAAAGCAAAAGGAAAAGGACAGAGCGTAAAGAACCCTTATTTTAGCTAGACTCTTTCTAAGATTTTCCCATTCTTTTTACTTCTGGAGTATGATAGCTGATGATTGCTTCATTTGCTGGGAACCAGCACTCTAGGAAATTTGTGTCAGCCACTTGGCCACTCTCATGTACCCTGGCCCACTGTTTTTAAAAATGAAGAAATGCAAAAAGAGGGTTTTAGAAACAGATATTTAAAATGTGCACATTGGACACATCAGTACTTTTAGTGTACACACTTACAATGACTAATTATCTTGAAACAACTTACAAAGTCTAAATTTGAGGCCTATGGTTGGAAGGCCTATTTAAACATCTGGTTGATTCAGTCTTATATTTCTCACCACCTAATAGGAGGCCTTCCATCTCTTCCCTCTTCTGTTCCTCTTTTAAATTTGAGTCTAGACAGTATAGCTCAAGTTCCAGAGGAACTAGAAAAATGACCAATGATTTTCAGTCTTTGGGATTCTAATTTTGTGTATGATCTTTTTGCCACATGATTTTTTTCTTTTTAATTGAAGTATAGTCAGCATAATGTTATATTAGTTTCAGGTTTATAACATAGTGACTGGACAAATCTAACAAGTATAACTACCATTTGTCACCATAGAATACCATGACTATATTATTCCCTGTGCTGTACCTTTCATCACCATGACTTACTCATTCCATAACTAACCTGTATCTCCTGCTCCCCGTCACCCATTTTCCCATTTTGTCCATAGCCATACCTGCTTTCTTTTCTATTTAAGGGTCTATTTCTGCTTTTTGTTTGTGTTTTAAATTTTTTTTTTCAGATTCTACATATAAGTGAAAGCATATAGTATTTGTCTTTCTGTGACTGACTTACCTTGCTTAGCATAATAATCTATATCCACCCATGTTGCAAATGGCAAAATTTCATTCCTTTTTAATGGCTGAGGTATATAGTCCACATTGTTTATGTATCAATCATCTCTTTATTCATCTGTCATTGGACACTTGGGCTGCTTTCATAATTTGGACATTGTAAACAATGCTGCAGTAAGCATAGGGGTACAGGTATCATTTTGAATTAATGTTTCTGTTTTCTTTGGTTAGATATACTTACTAGTGGAATTACTGGATCATAAGGCAGTTCTACCTTTAATTTTTTGAGGAACCTCTGTACTGTTTTCCATAGTGGCTGCACCAATTCACATTCCCACTAACAGTACATAAGGGCTTCTTTTTTCCACATTCTCACCGACACTTGTTTCTTGTCTTTTGGATTCTAGACGTTTTGGCAGTTGTAAGGCGGTAAGGTGGTAACCTCAGTGTGGTTTTAATTTGCATTTCCATAATGATCAGTGATGTTGAACATCTTTTCATGAGTTTATTACCCATTTGTATATCTTCTTGGAGAAATGTTTGGCAGTTTGTGTTTTTGTTGTTGAGTTCTAGGAGTTCTTTATATATTCTGGATATTAATCCCTCATCAGTTACATGACTTGCAAATATTTTCTCCCATTCTTTGGGTTGCTTTCTTGCTTTGTTGATAGTGTTCTTTGATGGACAAAAAGTTAAAAGTTTGATGCAGTACAGTTTAACTATTTTTTTGTTGACTGCCTTTGGTGACAAATCCAAGAAATCATTGCTAAACTGGTATTATGAAGCTTTTCTCCTATGTTTCCTTTTAAGAGTTTTATAGTGTTCGGTCTTTTTTGTTTAGATCATTAATCCATTTTAAGGAATTTTTGACTATGCTTTAAGATAAGGGTCTAACTTAATGCTTTTCCATGTGGATATCCACTTTTCCCAACACCATTTGTTGAAAAGACTATCCTTTCCTCATTGAATGGTCTTGCCATACTTGTCAGAGAATTATTAGACCACATATACAAGAGTTTATTTCTGGGTTCTCTATTCTAGTCCTTTGGCATACATGTCTGTCTTCATGCCAGTACAACACTTTGTATCTTTATGGTAGATTTTGAAATCAGTAATTGTGAGTCTTACAGCTTTGTTCCTCTGATTCAAGATTGTTTTGGCCATTGAGGGTTTTTGAGAGTCCATATGAATTTTAGGATGGAATTTTCTAATTCTGCAAAAAAAAAAGTTTTGGGGATTTTTGAATGATATTAATCTGTAGATTTTGCTGGATGGTATTGAAATATTAACAGTATCAGATTGATCAGTATCAGTCTTTCCATTTTTTAGGTCTTTAATTTTTGTTTTCAACAGTTTCATAGTTTTCTCTGTGTATCACCTCCTTAAGTAAGTTCTTTCATAGACACTCTTTTTCGGTGTTTATCATGGATGGAATTTTCCTTTTTGGATTGTTCATTGTTAGTATATAGAAATACAGCTGATTTTTGCATGTTAATTTTGTATGCTGCTGCTTTGCTTAGTTTGTTTATTCTGATGATTTTTTTTGTGTGGAATCTTTAAGGTACATATAAGAACATGTCATCTGCAAACAGAGATAATTTTATTTCTTCCTTTCCATTATGGTTGCCTTTTTGGATAGAAGTAGCAAAAACAGACTTCCTGTTTTGTTATTGACCTTAGAGGACAATTTTTGTCTTTTGCCATTGCATGTCATAGTAGCTATAGGATGTGGATTTTTTCTTTTTAAATCGACTTTAGTTTTTGGAGCTATTTTCCATTCACAGCTACATTCAGTAGAAGGAACAGAACTTTCCTGTATGCCCCCTGCCCTCACACATACATGGTCTCCTTCATTATCCTTGCCCTCTACCAGAGTGATTCATTTGTTGTTCTGATGAACCTGTACTGACATCATTATCATACAAAATCCATAATTTCCATTATGGTTCACTCTTGGTGTTGTGTGTCATATGGGCTTGGACAAATTTTAATGACATGTATCCACCATCATAGTAACATACCAAGTAGTTTCACTGCTCTAACAGTTGTCTGCAGTCTGCCTATTTGTCCCTTTCCACCCACCTCAGCCGCTGGCAACTGCCGATTTTTTTTACTGTCTCCATACTTTTGACTTTTCTATACTGTCATGTAGGTGAAATCATCCAGTATGTAGCATACAGAAACTCTGGTACTATACAATATGGCAATGTATGAAAAACCCACAGCATGCAAAAGGGTATGGCCACTTAGGAAAACAGTTGGTAGTTTCTTACAAAACTAAACATACTCCATAAAATCAGGCAGTTGTATCCCTTTGGGTAGTTACCCAAAAGAGTTGCACACAAGGATGGATGTCAAGTCTTTAATGCCTGGCTCCTAATGAGGAAAAAGGGGGGAAATGAAGGGAAAAAATGGGCTCTGGATCTTTTAAGTCCCCTGGAAGCCTTTTCCATCAGTGGGGATTTCAGCAGTGGTGGCCTGCATCTGTGTGTGCAGGTGTGTAATCAGAAGCAGCAGTCAATGATCAGAACACAGATCTCTGATATTTGGAGGACAAGGACCCATAAGCTGGTGTAGGCTGTGCTAGGCGTATGTGCAGCTTCCTGCTGGGAGGTGAGGTGGGGCCCTGGGGGTGGGTAGCTGCTATCATACTGAGACTTGAAATTGACTGAAATTAACTGTGATTTACTGTGTAAGCCTTTCCCTAGAAGCTGCAAGCTTTTGAATGGACTCCAGGGTTCCAAAATAGTTACACTAGTCAGATTATGCCAGTACAATATTTGTTTAGGTGGGGAGATGGATTCCTGGTGACTCCTACTTTGCCATCTTCCCTCAACTAATTTCTTTTTTTTTTTTCCTCAACTAATTTCTTATTACAAGTTTTTTATATCTTGAAATATATGTTTATGTATTCCTTTGACAAAAATAATTTAAAAATGCACTTTGGCAGCTCAGAGGAGTTCATAGGAATTCTTTGAGAAAAGAAAAAAACTTTTAAAAACTAAAGACTGTTTATTCTCACAGCTGTCTTTAAAGAATTCAGATTATTATATATTGAAATTATTTGAAGTAAGGTATAGTGTGTCTTAGAAAGATTGTACTCTAAATTTTCCACATTTTGAAGTTATTACCTCTTTGCTCTTAAGTTTTTAGTCTACTTTCCAAGTTATCTGTAGTTAAATTTTCCCATTTCCCTTTGGAAAGTGCTGTTTTCTTGCTTTTTTCCGCTTTTCCATTGTATCAAATTTATAAGGCAATGAGCCAATTGTGGGCATGAAATCCTTGGGAGGAGAGAGGAGGAAGTGGGAGGGGCAGCCATGGTGAATGTTTTCCTAAGTAATATTCAAGTTCTTTGAGAGAACTTACCCTCCCCCCTTTTTAAAAATGCTGTGATATTTTCTTTTAAATAGATTGTTTATTCGCCTGCCAGTCTCACTGTTGCCCAAAGTGCTAGATAAGAAATTGTATAGTTCACATTATTAAAGCGAGTACAAAAAGTATTTTACCAACCCTCAGTCAAAAAACACACATAAAAAAACAAAAAAAAACAAACAAAAGCCGAAAAAGAAAACAGAACAACTATAGGATAATACATAAAAGAACAGAGTCAGGGTTCTTGGTTGCACATGACAGAAAGTAGCTCTAATTAAGCAAAAAAGAATTATTCGAAAAATGTTAGCTCATAGGTAGAGAACCAGGCTTAGAAATTTTGCAGAAGCTGAGGGAAGCAAGGCATGGTCAAGAGGTTACAATAAGGCAGTCTCTGCTTAGGATATTGCTCCTTGGAAACTTGCTATCCCAAGTACTGCTGCCATGACTGCATGTTGGTGACTGTGCTCGTAAGCTTTCAGCGCTTCTGGAGCTTTCTTTCAGTGATCTGACTCCTCTGCCCCTTGCTGTCACCACCTAGAATTCAATGTCCAGAGTGGGAGGACCTAATTGGTGTTAGGCTTGCACACATGATGAGAAAGATGGGGAAGGGAATATTTGCTTCTTACCCCTTGAAATTCTCTCCAAATTAGAATGGTTGTGGATGCTGAACAGCCTAAAGAAGACTAATGCCTCCTACAAATTTCTCTTCACACACTCTATCCTCAGACTCTCTTCCCAAAGATACCTACAATTAAAACTTTCAGGTATTCTTTAAGAAACTGTCCTCATCTTATATCCACTTTTTAAGAAAAATAGTTGGGAACAAACTGCCTACTCTTCTGCATCTTGCTTTTTTTTTTTTTTTTTTCCATTTAACATACTTAGGAATTTTCCATACTGGCATGGAGATGGAACTGATTTTGTTATTGGCTTTTATTCCATTTTATGATCATTCCATAATAAACAGCCCCCTCTGATGCACATTAGGTTATTTCTTGTTGGTTACTATTGAAAACAGCACTCTAATAATCATTTTCACACACGTACCTTGGTGTCCTTTAACAGGTATTTACTGAAGGTAGATTCTTAGCAGTGGAGCAGTGGAGTTTATTCTCACCAACATATATGACAGTGTCTTTCCCCCTTCACAGTCTTGGCAAACTGAATATTATCAAACTTAAACTTTTTGCAATTTGGGTAATTTGAGTTTTTATTGCATTTCTTTAATTGTGAGATTAAGCGACTTTGTGATGTTTATTGGTCATATTTTTTCCTTTTGGTTTCTACATGTGTACTGACTGACCCTATCTTCAGCATATTTAAATTATTTTTCCTTAATGATTTTTATGAATGCTTCCAAAAATAAGGAAGTTAGTGATATTCTTTGTTAAGACAATTTTATAATGCCCTGCCTTGCTGGTCTTTTGAATTTTATGACTGTGAGATTCGGGTGAAGCTGTTACAAAGAGCTTGATGGATTATCTCTGTTTCAAATTATTGATTGCTAACTGTATGCTTTACTAATATGTATAATCATGGAATGTCAAAGATTTTGTTGTTGACAGTTGTTTGTTCAGGAATATTCTTTAAGAAATAACCTTGCTTAGGAGTGCCTGGGTGGCTCAGTGGGTTAAAGCCTCTGCCTTCGGCTCAGGTCATGATCTCAGGGTCCTGGGATCGAGCCCCGCATTGGGCACTCTGCTCGGGAGGGAGCCTGCTTCCTCCTCTCTCTCTCTCTGCCTGTCTCTCTGCCTACTTGTGATCTGTCTGTCAGATAGATAAATAAAATCTTAAAAAAAAAAAAAACCTTGCTTAAATAGTAAATTGAAACAATTTTAATCCAGAAAAATGTCATGCATCCATCATTCTTGAATTATTGAATCAGAGCAAACCTTCTCTTGGACAGAGACAATAGAAGTGAAAGGGAATTTAGTGGCTCCTAAGCCTAGCCTTGCCCTTTCTTTCTTTCTTTCAGGAGTTCTGCTTATCCTCTGGCTCTAGTGTCATACGACTCTCTAACCTGTGGAGTTCTTCCTTATTTAGTGTTCTTTTTGGATCCAGACATTTTCCTCATTTCAAGCCTTTTCTTATGTCTTTACTGATCTTATGTTCCTTTATATATGCTCTTTTGTATTCATCTAGGATTATTTCCCTTCCCCCCCCCCCGTTTGTAACCTTTTAAATCTGAACATTGTGAGTGAATTCTCTGCAACTGTATTGATTGGTTTTCTAAGATAATTTTTGTTCATTTGTCTTTCTTAAACTAGTATCGCTTGTGATTGTTTATACAGAATTTTAGTTTTTAAAGTCTCTCTGTAATCTTTCCTTTTAGATTTTGAGTTATGAATTCATAGCCTGTTATTTAAATGAAGCTTTTGAAATCCGTTTTACTGATCTATATCATATCTAACTATGCCAGTATTTCCTTCCTTGTCTGACGTGAACTCTAAAATTACATGAACACTTTCTCCCTGTTTCCTGGCATTTCCACTGAAACTTGTTCCTCATTCTTGGTTAGAAATATGTCCAGAATTTTAGTTTTCTTCTTTATTGTATTTATCTACTGATAAAATTAATCAAACGTACCAGGAATTTGTTAGAAAAATGCATATATGGTTGAAAATACTTTTTCAGTAGGTATTTTGACAGTTGTAAAGTCCCAGTTATTACTGTAGCCTTCCTGTTTTAATTTTATGCTCTATTCCAAGAATGTACCCATTTCCACTATCTTCCTAAGCATATGTATTGTGTTTTTTCAAAGATCTTTGTGTTTTAGACTTGTGCTGTCCAATGTTAGCTATTAGCCACATGTAGCTATTTATGTTTAAATTAGTTAAGATAAATTTACTCATTAATGTTCATTTGCATTAGTTTTCAATAGCTACATGTGGTTAGTGGCTTCTGTGCTGGACAGCATAGATACAGAACATTTTCATCACTGTGGAAAGTTCTATTGGGCAGTGTTGTTGTTTTTTTTTTTTTTTTTTTTTTAAGATTATTTATTTATTTATTTATTTGACAGAGAAAGACACAGCAAGAGAGGGAACACAAGCAGGGGGAGTGGGAGAGGGAGAAGCAGGCTTCCCGCTGCAGGGAGCCTGATGCAGGGCTCTCAATTCCAGGACCCTGGGATCATGACCTGAGCCAAAGGCAAATGTTTAATGACTGAGTCACCTAGGCACCCTGGACAGTGCTTTTTCTTAGTGTCATTTTGCTTTTCATTCTAAAAAGTTCTCATTCCTGAAGATGATATACTTGTTCTGTTGCTATCTCTGGTATTAAGCAAAATACATTTGAGATATTTTGACATGGGTTGCATTTTACATGTTGGTAGTTGTAATCAGATTACTTTTAAAATCAACTTTATTGAGGTATAATTTATTTGCAGAAAAGTATATTCACTTTAAGTGTACAGTTCAGGGAGTTTTGACATGTATATACATCCATGTAAACATCGCCACAGTCAAGATTTAGAACATTTTTATTGCCATAAAAGTTTTCTTCATGTCTCTCTGTAGTCAGTCCCCCAGCCCTGGTTCTGGGCAGTTTCTAAATCTTAACTGTAGTTAAGTTTTGACTGTGTTAACATTTTACATAAATGCAGTTATAGAGTATGTACTTTTTTTGGTCGGGTTTCTTAGTCTTTGCATAATCAGTTGTTGGTTGTTG
The DNA here is from genome assembly GCA_003697995.1 of Taxidea taxus jeffersonii. Lineage (NCBI taxonomy): Eukaryota > Metazoa > Chordata > Mammalia > Carnivora > Mustelidae > Taxidea > Taxidea taxus. Next base: position 148,577 of record RCUC01140397.1, read on the forward strand.
TTTGCATCAGTAGTGACTTTTTTCTTATTGCTGAATAGTATTCCACCGTATGGTTATGATATAATTTATTTATCCACTCATCTATGATGGGCATTTGGGTTATTGTAAATTTAGGTCTATTATGAACAAAGCTGCTGTGAGCATTCATGGCCAGGACTTTTGTGGACATATATTTTTATGTCTTTTGGTCAAATATCCATGAAAAGAATTGCTGGGTCATACGATATAATTACTGAAAGAATAAAAGGTATATATATGTAGGTTAATGGGACAGAATAGAGATTACAGGAAAACTCAGACATAGGTTGTTAGAAAAGATGACAGAGAATTCACTGGGGACAGGATACTCATTAACAAATGGTTTTGGAACAACTGAATGTCAGTATGAAGACAACTACTTCTGATAATACACAAAAATCTCATATTACACACAAATGGATATTGTAGGTAGAAGTATAAAAGTAACATGTAAAACTATAAAAACAGAGAAGAAAATCTTTGTGACCTTTGGTTTAGTCACAGATTTCTTAGACAGTACATAAGAAGTTAACCAGGTAAGAAAAAATTTACAAGTTGGACTTGATCAGCATTAAAAACTTCTGTTGTTTGAAAGACACCATTAGTAAAATTAAAAAATAAAAATAAACTCCAAAAAACAGCTTGTTTGGAAGAAGTACAATGCATATATCCAAAGGACTTGAACTCAATGCAATATAAAGATGATTTTAAAAATTCGTAAGAGGACAACCCTAAAGAAAAGACAAAAAAATTTGAACAGCAACTTTACAAAAGAAAATACTTAAATGATAAGTAAACATACTAAAATGTATTCAAAATCAGTCATTGGGGAAATGAAAATTAAAAGATAATGAGGCGCTGTTTCATATTTTACTGGGATGGCTAAAACTTCAAGGGCTAATAATGGGTTGGCAAGGATATAGAGCAGTTGGAACTCTAATCCATGTTGGTAAAAGTGCAAAATGCTTGGCAGTTTTTAGTTCATAGTAACAGCTTTCTGAATTTTTTCACTGAGTTATAGTTCACTTCCTCTGCTGCTGCTTTTCCCTCTAGTTTTATTCCTCTTTTGAGAGAGTAGATTTTCTTTCCTACTGGGGATCCTTGTCTTTGATCAGATTTTAATATAAAACTCTTAGTTTTGCTTTTCTGTTTAACTTGAAGTAATAGAGGAGAAGGCAGTACTGTGCAGGCAAGTGTTAAGAGTGCATTTTTAACAGAATACTTTGCTTGTATTGGATGTATAACTGATTTTAAGTTTGACAACCTGAAGATGACCTCGGAGAAAAGAGTGTTTGGAGCTTGCCTATGTTAATGGGATTAAGGCAGAGATGACTTAGGTATTAAGAAGAAAAACAACAACCCAATTTCATGTTTTAGTAGTAGCAATGGCAGCTGTAGGTATATTAGAGTTCTAAGAGCAAATTTTAATTTTTAAAAAAGATTTTATTTATTTATTTGACAGAGGGAGAGAGAGAGAGATCACAAGCAGGCAGAGCAGCAGGCAGAGAGAGAGGGGGAAGCAGGGTCCCTGCTGAGCAGAGAGCCTGATGCAGGGCTCGATCCTAGGACCCTGAGATCATGACCTGGTGTGAAGGCAGATGCTTAATCCACTGAGCCACCCAGGCGCCCCATGAGCAAATTTTAATTTAACATGAATGCAGCAGAACTAAAAATGGTGCCAAATAATGAGTTAGCTACAGAAAAATGTAGCAAATAATTAGTTATTTGGCTTTTTTTTCTTTTCCGATAAGAATTTTTGTTTTTTACCTATTTTTAGATTAGTAGTCTTTTCTGAATGGGATATCTTTAAAAAGGGTTTGCTTCTGGGTTTCTCCCAGACTGCTAGGGGCATTTGTTATTTTGATTGTGGTTATCAGTGCTACCCTATAAATACAGTAGTAGTTGTCACAGAGGAGGTACTCAATAAAGATTTGTAAGATGAATTTTTGTCAATTCTCCAAGCATTTAAAAGTGATCAAATGCTCTAATAATATAAACTTTAGTATCAGTGTGTATTGACACCAAGCAGAGATATACCAGTTCACTTTCAAGAAAGAGAATGACTCTCAGGCTTTCCAATAAAGCTTGAATTTAATTGTCTAGAATAGATTTAGTCTACATAAAGCCCTTTGATGGGCGGGTTGATCAGTTAGATGTTGAAACATGGAAAAAGCATGGCCAAGCTTTAGCCAATGAACTTCAGATATTTTTGGCAAGACAATTCCTGTTGTAAACATGGAGACATCAAAATGTCTTTGTTAGGAATTGCTTTAACTAGCTTCTTTTGTTTGATTCCATATTTATTCAGCAGCACTATACTTTCACTTTTCAGTGGTTCTCCTTATGGGAATATATTGAACTTGTCATAAAGATGTGGATAATTCCTGTGTCAGTTGGACTTTTCAAGGAAATTAATATATTGCTGTTATGGTCTTCATGATATTTATATATCAGTCATGTGACATGAGTCTGAATTTGTTTCTGAACAAAAGTACCACTCAGTATACTGATAGGATCATATCTTACACAGAAGGTAGAGGATCAGACCCTGGACTATCATAGTAACTTCAGCAAAGTAGTAACAGAATTTCTGAGGCCTGTAAAGAAAGTTTATCTTGTAACCCATATTCTTCCCCCTCCCAATTGGAACAAGTTTATTAGTATGGTATAAGTGTGTAGAGCAGCTAGATTGAGTTTTGCATTTGATTTATGTAATCTTGCATCTTCACAATTGAACATTGTGTTTTATTTTGCCTGTAGAGTGCTCCAATTTATATAGCAAGTATATGTAAACCTATATTGACTATATTTCATAAAGAAATATTATAAGTAAGATCAAATTTAAAGTTGCTTTATAATCACTGACTTTCTTAATTGGTGTATTTAGTTTATTTACATTTAGTATAATTATTGAAATGTTTTGTTTACCATTTTTCTGTTTGTGTTTGGTTGTTCAATACTCCTTTGTCCATTCATTCATTCTTACTCTCTTTCATTCCTCTTTTCCTGTCCTCTTTAGGGTTAATAGAATAATTTTAGGTATTCCATTTTAATTCTATTGACTTTCCAGCTATATACATATATTTTAGAGGTTGTGCAATAAGGATTAGAAAACACACTTCTTAATTTTAGTCCTCCTAGAGTTGATATTGTGAGCCTTAAAATATAAGAACCTTATAAAAGTAAAATTCTTTAGTCCTCCATTTCTTTTATATGATTATTGTCATGTATTTTATATCTATATATGTATTAAATCCCAGAATACAGCATTATTTTATTTGCTTTATACAGTTGTGTTTCAGAGAAAGGGAAGGAAAAAATGTTCTTTTACATGTATTCCCATTATTCCCTTCAGCCTGAGGGCAGGTCTGATGGCAACAAATTTTCTCTAATTTTTTTGATCTTTTTTTTTTTAAGATTGATTTATTTATTTGGGAGAGAGCATGGGGGGAGAGGCAAAGGGAGAAGGAGAGAGCTTTATCTCATGACCTTGAGATCATGACCTGAGCTGAAACCAAGAGTTGGATGCTTAACCCATTGAGCCACTCAAGGTCCATTGTCTTTCACCTGTCCTTCTGAGACTCCAGTAACACAGGTGATAAACTACTTTGTATTGTTACACAGGTCACTGATGAGCTGTTCATTTTTTCAATTTCTTGTTTCTGTTCTTTAGATTAGATAATTACTACTTATCTGTTGTTGTCAGATTCATATTTTTGTGTTCCAGCAAATAGTTATGCATAACAAGCTGCCTCTACAGATATATATGATCTAGAGTATTTACTTATTTTATCTGCAAGTGCAAATTCAGTGAGTTAGGAATTCAGAATAGGCATGGTGGAATGGCTTGTTTCAGCTCCAAAATATCTGGAGTCTTGGTTGGGAAGACTCTGTGACTAGAAATGAGTTGGCAAATTGTGGCCTAAATCATCTACAGGTGTTTTCATTCACATGTCTGGTAAATGCTGGCTTTTATCTGGATCTTCAGCCTGGCTGTTGGCCAGCACCCCTCTACTTGGCCTTTCCAAGTGGTCTCTCCATGTGGGTTAGTTCATGCTTCATCATATTGTATTTGTTAACTTGGTGCCAAGAGTGAAAATCCAGAGTCCAAGGTGGAAGTGCTTGACATTTTTATTATCTAGTCTTAGGAATCACTTAATACCACTTCTGCTATACTCTCTTGATTCAGGTTGTCACAAAAGTGTGCCCAAGTTCTAGGGGGAGGAACCATAGACTTTACCGGTTGATGGGAGAAGTGTTAAAGTTAGGTTGAAAGAAGAGCTATGTGGGATGGGTGATGCAGTCATTCTTGAAAAATGCAGTCTGCCCCAACTTTCTTCTGCAGTCTCCAGTCTTCTGTTAAGAGTAGATTTTTCTTTCCAGAAACTGAACTTTTGAGGCCTAGAACTTCTCTTTTATAGTTTCTGTTCGTTGAGACTTTTCATTCTTTCACTCATTGTAGTTATCTTCCTTTATATTTGTGTATGTATTTATAGTAGCTGCTTTGAAGTCCATATCTGCTAATTCCAACATCTGGTTCATCTTGGAATTAGTTTCTATTGACTGCTTTTTTCTCTTGGTCATGGCTCTTATTTTTCTGCTTTGCATGTCTAATAAATTTTAATTGTTGAATGTCATGAATGATATGTTGTATGTTGTGAAAGTTAGGTTGTAGGGAATCTGGATTGATTCCCTGGATTTAAGGGTGTTGAGTTTCATTTTGGCAGGCGTTTCTTCTGGTATTGTCAGGCTTGGTTTTCTTCGTTAAGGCAGGCCTCTTTCAGGTTTGTCTTTTGTGTTAGGGCATGGTCCTCATTTCTAAGGTGTGGCCTTTCTGGGGGCTCAGCTGAATACCTCGTATGGTTAAATGAAGTCTCTCCATTCTGGCTGGGCCAGAGCTCCTCCTCCTGGCTGTGCTGTCTCTGGTGTCATCTCCATTATGCTTTCAGATCCTGCACATATGCAGCCCACCCTTGGCCAAGGACCAAAGGTGAATTTCCGCACAGACTTCTGAGGCTCTCCTATTCAATTCCTTTTCTCTGCCTTTCTGTTCCACAAACTTCAGCTGTCTTAGCACCACCAAACTCAATCTCTGCCTTTTACCTCAGTGAGACCTTTGTTCCATTTGTTCTGTCTCCTGCCCCCCCTCCCGCCTCCGCCACGTCAGAAGCGAGCCTCCACGCTGAAAGTGAGGCGCAGTCATGGGAGTTACCTCATGTTCCTTATTTCTGAAGGATTTTAAGCCTGTGTTGCCTTTTGTTTAGTGCCCAAAATGGTTGCCCAGTTTTAGATTTGCTTCTAGCCAGAGGATAATTCCTGTACCAGATGCTCTATAATGGTCAAAAGTATATACATGCTACTGTAAGAAAACTTTCAATAGATGACCCCTTTGTCCTGAATACCAATATAAAAAGATTTTAAGAACAAACTTATTTAAGGCCTCAAATTTGGTTACAATAACCTTACTACTATAAAATAATTTATAATGTTCAAATTTTGCTCTTTATTGAATTTTACCCATAAATTTGTATTGATTTTTTTTCCAGAAATAGCAAATGCAGTGAAAATTTTTATATTATTCTCTCTTCCTGATTGATGGTAGACACTGCTAATCATTAATGATATTCTTCCCCACTCTCCAATCTGGATGTTGTTTTAATAACCTTAATATTGCACACCGGTAAGCAAGCCACCACCAGTTTGATGCCTATTTGCCATTTTAATGTATTTCCATTTTACTAGCCCAATCAGTATTATTTTGTGGGATATTCAATTTTTATGAAAGGTTTCCCCAGTAGATTGTTTACTTCTCTAGAACTGAAGAACTGAAGTGATTTTTTAAAAAAATACATGTTAAAAGGAATCATTAAGGCTATTTATTAAGTTCTCAGTACTTCCTGAGTGAAATGTAAGAAAATATAAGCTTGGGAGCAGACATTCTAAGCACTTGTGCCTCTGATAAATAATACTTGAAATTTAAAAGAGAATAAAAAACTGGTTTTGAATATAAGTTATAGACACCTAGCTAAAATAATACAGGAAGTGTCTTGATGAAATTAAAGGTTGGGCTTTTTATGGCTGTGCCTCTAGGAGGGATTTAAAGGTCAGTGACCAGCATTTTAACAAATTGTGTTTTGTTAGTTAATCATTGTTTTTCACTGAGATCAGATTTGCAATTTTGTGATAGTGTATGCTAATAATTTTTTTTAAATGTCCTCGAGACAGGCTTAGTATGAATGAAGATACCACTTAAGCCTCATGAGTCTTTTTTTTTTTTTTAAGATTTTATTTATTTATTTGACAGAGATCACAAATAGGCAGAGAAGCAGGCAGAGAGAGAAAGGGAGAGGAGGAAGCAGGCTCCCTGTGGAGTAGAGAGCCCCATGTGGGGCTCGATTCCAGAACTCTGGGATCAGAACTGAGCCGAAGGCAGAGGCTTTAACCCTCTGAGCCACCCAGGCACCCACTCATGAGTCTTTATAAACAGAAATTGCATGAATCTTATTAAAACTATATCTGGGGGCACCTGAGTGGCTCAATCAGTTAAGCATCTTCCTTTGACTTCTGGGATTGAGCCCTGCATCGGGCTCCCTGCTCAGAGGAGAGCCCTCCTTCTCCCTCTCCTCCTCTCCTGCTTGTGCTGTCAAATAAATAAATAAAATTTTAAAATATCCCTAAAAACCCTAACTATTTCTCAAGGAGGACTGTTGTCATGTTAAAAAAAACAGGTTTCCATTTTTTAAAATTCAAAAATAGTATATGAAAATATTTATTTTATGTAAACTAAAATATACTGTTCAAAAACAGTTGGATTTCTAAGCTCATCAGGCTGACTTTCTGGAGGTAAAATAATGTAATATATAACTTCGTCAGTTTATACTTTTGGAAAATACAGTAGGACAGGAAACTTTTCTTTTTTCCTTTGGAAAGTAGTATATGGTTATGTTTTAACAGTTGCGGAAGTGTTAAAAGTGAATAGTGAAAACCTCCACCTCTCCCTGAAAACTTGTGATAACTGCTATGACTATTTTGGTAGCTCCGCCCCACTTCAGTGTGTGTGCAGGGCAGCCACATGTCAATCATGTTCCCTGGATTTGGGCTATAAGATGAGTGTTCCCTTATTTATACAGTATTGGTTTATATATTTGGATTCAAAACTTAACAGTCCCAGACCCAAAATGAACTAAAAGTGAATTGTTAGTCCCCCAAAATACCTTTTTCACTGCTAACATTTAAATTTTAGCTTTCTGGGAGAAAATTGTATTTTGCAGATCATTCTTGCTTACTCATTTTCTCTCCAAAAAAAAAAAAAAAAAAAAAAAAAAACCCAAAAAACAAAAACCCTTTGGAGGAAAAGATACAGCAGTAGCAGTGAGTTGTTGTTTTCTAAATTTTATAGTCACTGTCCTTCAAATAATTTGTTTTTGTTTTGGTTATCCCAGTTATCCTTGGCATTTATCTAAATTTCTAAATTTCCAACGATATTAAAATGCAAACTGAGAAAAAGCTATGAAAGTATAAAGCTTTTGGAAGCTATGAAAGTATAAAGCATAGAGAATATCTTTGTGAACTCTAGGGGTAAGGAAAGATTTCTCAGAGAGGATACAAAGTTGTAAACAAAAGAAGTATTTGATATATTGGATTTTTATCAGAATTTTATTTTACTTTTTTAAAGATTCTGTGTATTTATTGTTTGAGAGAGAAATTGAAAGAACAAGTTGGGATGGGGGTGCAGAGAGAGAAGCAGACTTCTTGTGGAGCAGGGAGCCCAACACGGGACTTGCTCCCAGGACCTGAGATCATGACCTGAGATAAAGGCAGACACTTAGCCAACTGAGCCTACCCAGGTGCATTTTATCAGAATTTTAAATTGTTGATTATCAAAACACATTATTAAGGAAATGAAAAGGCAAGTCCAAGATAAGGAGTAAATATTTATGTCAATACATGTATCTGATAGAAGACTTTTGCCCAGAATATATAAAACTTCTATAAATCAATAATAAAAAGCCAGTTAATTCAATTGGGTCCTGGGGAATGAGCCAATGAGTTGGACAGACATTTTCAAAGAAGAAATTATAAAAATAGCTAATAAACAAATGAAAATATACTTAATATCATTAGTCATCAGGGAAAGGAAATTTAAAAACCACAATAAGGTACCACTTTATACCTATTGGGAAAGCTGTGATTAAAACTGACAGCACCGGGGCACCTGGGTGGCTCAGTGGGTTAAGCCTCTGCCTTCGGCTCAGGTCGATCCCGGAGTCCTGGGATCGAGCCCCGTATCGGGCTCTCTGCTCAGCAGGGAACCTGCTCCCCCCCCCCACTGCCTCCTCTCTGCCTACTTGCGATCTCTGTCAAATAAATAAAATCTTAAAAGAAAAAAACTGACAGTGCCAAATTTTGATGAGACTGTGGAGCAAATGGAACTCTTAAAATGCAGATAAGATTGTAAAATTGTATAACTGTTTGGGAAACTGTTTAGTAGTTTCTTATAAAAGTTAAACATACACCTGCCCTATCTACCTTATGACCCAGCAACTCTACTTCTTAGTTATTACTTATTTACTCAAGGGAAATAAAAACATGTATCTCCAAAATTCTTGCACAGGAATATGTATTTACTCATAATAACCCCAAACTGTAAACATCCTAAATATCCATCAAAGGAGGATAGGTAAACAGATGATGGTATAGTCATGCAGTGGAATCATACTCCGAATAAAAGGAATGAACTATTCATGCATGTAACATGGATAAATCTATAAAACATTAGATTAAATGAAAGAAGCCATTTACAAAAGACTACATATTATATGATTACATTTGTATGAAGTTCAAGAATAAGGACAAATTTGTGGTAATATTACGTGCCTGGGAGCTTAGTGGTTTGACTGCAAATGGGCATAAGGAATTTTCTGGAATGGTAGAATATTCTGTATTTTGATTGAGGTGGTTGTACACCTATGATCTGTTTCACTGTATGCAAATTTTATCTCACTTTGAACTGAAAATCCTGAAGTACAAATTGAGAAATGTATAGGAATTGGGAAGATAAAGAGGGTACAAGAGACAAGAGTAGAAGGGTGTGTAACACCACTTTTTTCTGTAGTATAATCATAGGTGAGTAGAAGTTGTCTTAGCAGAATCAGTGCTTCCTTGGTTAGTTGAAGAAGTAGGCTAAACTGAAGAATCATAAAAAGTGACACATACCTTAAATATTTAAAAAAAAGTACACATGAAACATTAGGATGAAATTGTTCTCTGTGGTTTATTAACAACCACCACCAGAACCACAAAGTAGTAATTTTCATTTGTTTCATTTTGCCCCTTGGCAAGAGTTCTTAGTCTTTTTTTATGCCGTGTACCTTTTTGGCAGTCTGGTGGAGTTTATGGACCCCTTCTTAGCCCTTCTTAGAGTGATTTTAAATTAGGATTACAAATATAATATTAGTCATTTGTTTTTGTTTTGCAGAAGAAAAAAGGTTAGAGATAATTGCAACCAGAGACTAGAACAATCGTAGAGAAAATCAATGATCATTTTTACCTTTTCCTTCCTTAATAGAACACTTCTTGTTTCCTGTGTACATGTTTTCCCAGAATGCCCATGGTAATTCCAGCTTCCCTTGTGGCTCAATCTGATAATGTGATAACTTAAGATCTGTTGGTCTTCAGTAGAAATGATGAGTTCTTAAAGGAGGGGCCTGTCCTTCTTTCCCTTCTCCAGTCTGCGCTTACTACAGATATGATGGCACACCATCGTAGACCTTGCACTGCCCATCATGTTGGCTGAGCATATGATGGAAGGGCCTTGGGTCCAGTCCTGTATGAAACAAATCTACCCAACCAGTTGTACACTACTAATCCTGGAATTTATGTGGGAGAGTAGTGTATTCATCATAATTAATTAGTAGCATATTTGTTTATGAGCCCCTCCCACCTTCTTCTGTTTCTCACAGCTAAACCTTATTCTCACCAATACAGTTACTCTAGTATTACTTTGATGGAAGGGACAGTAATTCATAAATAATTTTATCCCAGGGAAACAAGCACAATTTCACGTACTTAATTCACGTTTTCTCAATACATTTAAATAAAAGATAATATTGATAGGAGTGGGTATCAAGGAATGAAAACATGAAAGCATACCACTAAAAAAAATACTAGGGACCTGGAACTCTTAATGAAACATGGTCATGCGAGGAAAGAGCCTAGTCTGGAAACTGCTGAGTGGTTTATTGAATGAGGGCCTGACTCTGCAGAAATTAAGAGGAACCCATCTTATCATACTAAGTCCATTAGAGAAGGTTTTGCTGGTATAGGAGAAAGTCACTGTTACATTCGTTTTGGTTATAATAGTTCAGAAAATACTAAGAAACCAAATACGTGCTAGAATACTATGGTTAACACATTATATAAAATCTGTAGTCTAATAACTTAATTTTTAAGTGTTGATTATAAATAATATTTTGCCATTTGCAACAGTTTTAGTATGACATACAAATATAAATACATTATTTCAATTAGTGACAAAGTTATGAGTAATTACTGTGTGGCATGATATTTTACATCCAAATGTATGAACTCTTTCCTCTCAACCCAACCACACACATATTTCAGCCCTCTTTGTAGTAGCTAAATTGTAATTTTGGTTATATCAATTTTGGGTTTTATGTGATTATGACTAGATAAATGCAATTTACAGTTAAGTACTATAACTGTTTTTTCCTGAGCACTTTATTTTCCCTGGAGGTAAAATCGTCTCTTTCTATTAGCTTCTTTAGTCTCTATGTTCTTAACTTCAATTTATCCCTAAACTATATAAATCTCTTAACGTGTTCAAGCCCATTGAGCATTAAGTCGATTTTATCTTTAGGAGCCTTCTGATCTACCGTGAGCTAGGTCAGTTGTTCACTAGGTTTGCCTTATAGCTGTCTGCTTCGAATGTTCCTTCACCGTCATTCTGAGGATTCCCTTTTTCCCCTTCTCATGAGTTGGATTCTTCAGTTCCTGGAATCGTCCTCTTTCTTGGTTTCCCACTTTGTTTTGGTGGAACACATCTTCTAGTAACTTCCTGAGAGAGAATATGTGGACAGCAAAATTATTTGAGATTTCTCTTTTTTTTTTTTTAAGATTTTATTTATTTATTTGACAGAGAGAGAGATCACAAGCAGGCACAGAGGCAGCAGAGAGAGAGGAGGAAGCAGGCTCCCCCCCCTGAGCAGAGAGCTGGATGCGGGGCTCAATCCCAGGAACTGGTATCATGACCTGAGCCGAAGGCAGAGGCCCTAACCCACTGAGCCACTCAGGCCCCCCGAGATTTCTCTTGTTTAAAAAATGCCCTTATTATATGTTCACACTTGATTTAATGTCTCTTTTGGTATGGTATTCTAGGCTGGGAATAGTCAGAAGGTTTTTTTTCTGGAAGTTATTTTCTAGCTGCTAGTGTTGCCATTAAAAAGGGTGGTGTAGGGGCGTCTGGGTGGCTCAGTGGGTTGGGCCTCTGCCTTTGGCTCAGGTCATGATCTCCGGGTCCTGGGATCGAGCCCCGCATGGGGCTCTCTGCTCAGCGGCAAGCCTGCTTCCCTTCTCTCTCTCTGCCTGCCTCTCTGCCTACTTGTGATCTCTCTCTCCCTCTGTCAAATAAATAAATAAATAAATAAAAGAATTACCATGTTTGGGTAATTCTTAATTTAAAAAAAAAAAAAGGGGGTGGTGTAATTCTGATTCCAGATACTTTTTATGAAACTTCTTTCCTCTTGGGCAGCTTATAGGGTCCTATGTTCATCTTTTCAGTATTCAGAAATTTAGAGCTATATATGCTGTATTTGGGTCTATTTTCATCATTTTTGCTGAATACTCATTGTATCCTTTGATTTGGGAAACTCCTGTCCTTCAGTTTGGGGTATTATTCTTGAATTATATCTTGGATTTCTTCTCCTTGTGTTTTCTATTCTTTTCTCTAGAACTCATATGTTGAAACTCCTCGACTTTAATTTAGATCTTCTCATTTGTTTTCCATTTGTCTTTTTAGTCTGTTTATCCTGCTATTTCCTCTGCTTATACTTTTATAAACTCTCTCCCCTATTATCTACCTCCTAATGGTCAACAAATGTATATACATAAAGTACATAAATGTGGTAAAGACACATGGCAAGTACTCTTATTGGCTGTAATTGTTGCTCTTGTTTAGGTTTTTGTTTTGTTTTGCTCTTGTTTAGTTTTGTAACTCTTTGGAGGGAGAGGTCTTTGGTCTTGATTCTTTGGCTTATTAGCTGTATGACCTTGGGCAAGTTTTATAATTTCTTTGACTTCTACTTTCCTTGTTTGTAAAATGTGAATAAGTTTTATCTCTCAGATGTCTGTGAGCATCAGTTGAGAATATATATGTGAAAATACTTAATAAACTTTGTATGGAGTTAATAGTTACTACTTGCATCTTTCAGATATGGAAAATTTCTTTGAAAGAAAATGATGGCTGAATTTTCAGGTTATTTTTAAGATTACTTGATTGCACATGTCTATTTTTCACACATCTCAATGAGCTAGGTGAACTTAAGCTAAGTGCTAATGCTGCCTTTTAAATAACTTATTTAATACTCAACCTCATAATGTTAGGCTGAAGAGAGATTATGAAAATATTTATTCTGTGAAAAGCTCTGGCTTTACTTCAGATTGTATAAATCTGTGTAATGCAATAACCATTTAAGAATGACTTGATTACTAATTTAAACCCGTGGAAGGAATATTTATTGGAATTTATTTTTCTTGAATGGTATTTGAGAATAGGAAAAATGGAATCTGTCTTTTAGGTTTTCTCAATAGTATAAATGTAATTTCAAATGTTAGCTCATTTTTGTTAATGGTGGCTTTTTGTTTGTTTGTTTTGTTTTAAGGTTTTTGGATTCAAAGCATAAAAACCATTACAAGATATACAATCTGTAAGTATGTTTTTTATTTGTATGCTTGCAAATATCTTCTAAAATAACTATTAAGTGAAAGTTATTTCCTTGTTAGAATCAGGTAGAGTTAAAGATATATTTTAACAGAATTGTGTTCCTAAAACAATTAGTCCAAGACGTTTGAATAAGAGCATTATTAGGTCATTCAGAAAGCAGTGATGAGGTCAAAACAATGTTGGCACACATTCACTTTACTTGATCTGATTTAAATGACTTGGCATCTAGCCCATCTTTGAGCCAATAGCCTTGTGGTGACTTGAAGTGTAATTCACAGCAGAGCTTTTCTGTTAAAGCATTAATAACCTCTTCCATGGAGGTGTGCTTCAGAGTGGGTGTGGTTCTGTTTATTCTGCGTTTTTAGGTCATTCAATTGAAACAGCTTTTAGGGTATTCTCCAACTGTATATAACATAAATAAGTTACCTAAAATTGTTGAGTTGGGTGGTTTCTGTTGTTTGGGGCAGGGATGTAAGGATTGCCTGCTTGGTACAGCTAGTTTGGTACAGCTAGTTTATCTTATCTTTAACCTTTTGTTTTTCTTTTTGACTTTTTCAGTAGGGATGTGAAAAGGAAAAAAAGAATAAAAGAAAAATGGGAAGAAAATATTTTATCATTTTTGCTCTTGAAGACTATTATTCCTTCCCAAAATATTGACCCATTTTCTACCTTTTAAAAAATGGTATATAAAATGTGTTATTTTTCTCCTTGGTTTTTATTTTTCCTATGTGATGTCTGTAAATTATGCAACAGAAAAAATTTTAATCTGTAGTTAGGTTTCCTGATTGTCACAATTTCTGTGGAGTGTATTTCTCAAATGTAAAAGCAAGATTCTTTTCTGTCTTCGGTGGACATTTAAATCGTCACCAGAAAGAATGAAAGATTCTATGTGCTTTGTTAGCTTATAGGATGTTGCTTTTCTATCTTTAATTTAGTGATCTATCTTTAATTGAGTGATAAGATCTCAGAAGACATGAGAGTAAAGTAGACACCATTATTCTTTCTCCTAGTGAGTTTTCATTAATTTCCTCAGATTCACAAAGAAGCAAACATTTATATCGATTTTGCAACATGTTAGACCTTGTAAAACTTGCTGGCGGTACAGAGGTGAATAAGATACCATTTCAGTCTCTGGTAGTTTTTATAGTCTAAGATGATAAGTAGACATAGTATTGCAGAAGAGGTAACTTGTATAGAAGAGAGCTGTGTGGAGAACAGTGGAAATAGGACTTGTGTCCTCTAGGCAAGTTTTCATAAAGAAGGGCATGTTTGAGCTGGGGTGAAGGAATCTGCTGAGGCTCTCCTGGAGGCCTCTGGGTGGGGAGCATGGCATTGCGGGCAGAGGTTGGCATGGAAGAAGGTGGTTGGCACGGTGGGGTTTAGACTATGGCAGATAATCCATTATGGTCAGATTGGGGGGGCGGTTGTGGAGGGTGTGGGGTGGCAGACAAAGGTGCTGCGGAGTGTAGGTGGGCCCCAGCTTACACATGATCTGTGCATAGATCTTCCTCTTGTCCTGATTAACCTCCTGTAACAACAAGCCTCGTTGCAGATGCCAGCATGCTTCTGTGGAGGAAAATAAAAACCACAAAGCTTTATACTTTTGAATAACTAGATTCATAAGCTGAGTTTAAAAAAAAAGAAAAGAAAGCATAGAACAAGAAGTGTCAAAAGCTGCAGTACATTAAGTGAGTCAGTTCAGGTTTAGACTCTTAAGATTAGGCATTTAGAGTCCCAGAAGGGAGGTAGAAAGATACCAAAGACAGATTCTGCCTTTTTCAAAATTTTATTCAAGTTTAACATTATATCCAAAGAACAGGAAGGAAATTCTTTTCATTCCCGTATTCAGTGGCTTCCTGCTTCCAGAATTTAGGACCTAGGCTTGCACTGTCAGTATTGTGGCTCACTTAACATTATTATGGTTATAGGTGGCATGGGAAGCTAGTCTGGGAACTTGGCTGCCCTTTTATTTTTGTGTTTCTAAACATTGAACCCCAGAATTAATGAACTCTTTATTAGTTGAGTGTAGCTTTTGGAATATATATTTCAGCTCCCTTTCCTCAGTCCATTTGACGGAGTCATAGACTTTTCAGAACTGAAAAGAATCTGAAAGAGATCATTTAGTCCAACCTTCTCATTTTACAGATGGGGAATCTGAGGCCTAGAGATGTTAAGTGAGTTAAACAAGGTCACACGGGTACATATGGTAGCAGACCACCCACTGTTGATGCCAATCTTCCTTTCTGGTTTTGTTGTCATTTGTTTTAACCTCCCCAAATTTTGCTTCAGAAGTTTCTAGAACTACCAGGTTGTAGCATGTTTTGATTTCTGATGTCACTTTTCATTCTTCACCTTCTCTCTACCCCTATTTGTATTTTTGGCTCTGGGTAAGTGAATCTGGCAAGCAGCAACTATTTCCCTTTTATTTCTTTTATTTTGGGGATATTAATTCCATGTGATGTAGTCTTTGCAAATATATACACTGAAAGGTCTTAAAATATTGACACTAGATACATGTATTTAATGGTATATTAAACTTTTTATGGCAATTGTGATGTGCAGATGAAGAACAGTTCTTAATATGGACTTTTTAATAATTGGCTGAATCTGTTTATATCTGTATACTATCAAGCGTTCAATAAATTATTTTAAGAAATGACAAAATTAGCTTCATATCGTTAATCAAATTTGGGTATGATGATGCTTAGTGAATTTGTTTTGTGCAGGTGTGTGTATTTCTTGTTTGTATGTTCCTCTGTATACCTACAAGCTGGTGAGGGTAAGAGGAGGAGGGAGGATGATGGGGATAGAGGCATAATATACTTCTTGCCTTTGAGGACCTTAACTGTTCACTGGATACTTGTTTTTAAAAGGGTTACTCTCTTTCATCGTGTATTCTGTTTGACACACAGCTCTCCATCATTTGGTGATGAACCTTTACCTGTTGTTAATTTTTATCTGTTAAGGTTTCTTTTGTAAGCTAGAGATAGTGATGTTGAAGAGAGTTAGAGACCTGTATACTTCACTAATGCTTTGGCAAGTCTCACTTCTCTGGAAGCTTTTCCTGTTAGTCTTATCTCTTCCTTCACTTTCTGTCTACCCCTTCATTAGAAACTCTTTCAGTGCTTCTTCATCTCTCTTGTCTCATATAAGCCAATATAAAGTGAGGACTTAAAAAAATGATATCTTTTAAGTTGAATTTTAATTTTAAGGAAGTATAAATGGTCAGATTTACCTACTACTTGTCTCAGTCAAATCCCGTTTTCCATTTATGTATCTTCAGTATTGGTTTGTTGAGGGACTTATCAACTAACACACCACACAAAAGTTATAAGGAATTCGGTGTGTTCACATGCACATGTGTGTGCGCGTATGCACGGTTATTGGAGAAAGTCTTAATTAAAGAAGAGAGTCATTATTCTTACTCTAGCAACCCCTCCTCCAGATCACTTCCATCACTACAGGCCCCAGTATATGTTCTCACATACTCTTCATCCACCTCATCAATACCTGTAGAGATTTTCATAACTTTTTCATATTTTCATGGTCGCTTTTGTTGGTTCTATCTTTTATGCCAAATACTGGTCTAGTAGGAAGGCTGATTTTGAGTAGAATTTGTTATTGCTTTTGTTTTTGAAGCTGTTCTCTATTTTGTATTGTAACTGGAAGAAATGGAGCTGTGTTGGAAAAAGTTTGACTTTTGTAACTAGAGGTCCTGGGCTTGAGTCCTGGCTCTTCTAAATCTTAGCTTTCTCATATATAAGATGGAGATTATATTTTCTATTATTATATGGTTGTGACTATGAATTAAAAAACATGGAAACTCCTTTGTAAGGTGTGTATATGTGGTAGACATGTAGTAACTCATTAGTTCCATTTTCTTCCTCCATTTCTGCCTCTTAACAGTAATATTTGAGAATCCGTTTATGAGGGTAGTCTTAAGCAGTACTTGTCAACCCAAATGTGTGAGCTCCTGACAAAGAAGAATAATTTTAGAGGACTAAAGCTGCATGAAACTCAAAATGTTGATTTTTCTGTTATGCTGCTATGAGACCAGCTTCTTAGAACTTTGTTTCCTAGCCTGCTCCTTGTCCCTCACCTTCTAAGTCCTATCTTTACATGAGTCTTTATAAAATATTCTGTTATGGATTCTTCACCAGACCTCTTCTCTAATCTGTACTAAAGAAAGTGTAAAATGTGACTATTTTCTTAGTCAGTCTTCCTCTTACCTATCATGTCTTGGAGTGTATGAAATTATTTAGCAAGGGTACATAATATGCATATGGCATTACTAAATCATTTTTTTTTTTTTGGTAAAACTCAATATATTATATGCAAAAAAGGGGAAAAGCTTTGTATTAAGCAGTAGTATGAAAGTTGATTTATTTCAGGTCTGACCATTTAGAAAGTAGTGGTTTCTGGTTTGCTTATAATTAGTTCAACTTTCATGTGGATTAGGATTTAAAACTGTTTAAAGTAGAGGAACCATACAGATTATCTTTAGGATTTCTTTTTTTTTTTTTTTAATTTTATTTATTTATTTGTTAGAGAGAGAGAGAGAAAGAGCGAGCACAGGCAGACAGAGTGGCAGGCAGAGGCAGAGGGAGAAGCAGGCTCCCTGCTGAGCAAGGAGCCCGATGTGGGACTCGATCCCAGGACGCTGGGACCATGACCTGAGCCGAAGGCAGCCGCTTAACCAACTGAGCCACCCAGGCGTCCCTCTTTAGGATTTCTTAAATGTGAAATACATGTCCACGATCCTGTATTGAAACTCTTAGGGCCAGTTGTGTCTCAGCATTCAGAATTTTTCCCTTTGCAGAAAGATAACATGGAACCATATACTTATTAGTATTATATAACACCCCTCTGGGGTCGGGAGCAGTCCCTAGCATGAAGTGTTTGACTCTTTACTCTTTTTTTTTTTTTTTTAAAGATTTTATTTATTTATTTGACAGACAGAGATCACAAGTTGGCAGAGAGGCAGGCAGAGAGAGAGGGGGAAGCAGGTTCCCTGCTGAGCAGAGAGCCTGACGTGGGGCTCGATCCCAGGACCCTGGGATCATGACCTGAGCCGAAGGCAGAGGCTTTTACCCACTGAGCCACCCAGGCTCCCCTGACTCTTTACTCTTAAGTGTATTAGTTAAAGAATGCACACTCTGTCATAAACTCAGATCGGATGCTGCCACAATTGAGCCTGTCATAAGTTTAACAGAAAATGTTAGATGTTTCAGACTTTTGGGATTTCAGAATTGGAGGTAAAGGGATTGTACAAGTTTTTATTTTAAATAATTTAAAAAAAATCTCATTTGGCTAGTAGCTATAGTTACCATGATTTTGCTGACTACAAATTAAAGTATGGGATCCCTTTCAGAGCCTTATTAATGTTTATTAACACACCTTTTAACCATAAGTAAACCAGTGCATGATGACAGACATGTCAACTACTATTAAAGAGACAAATTTTAGTATGCTCTAAGTAATGCTAAGTTAACATTTTACTATTCTGTATTTATTTTACTTCTTATTCCTTTATTACTCTGAGACTTAAATTAAAACTCGTAACTTGAGAGATTATTGAAAAAGATGACCTTTGTTAGAGAGAAAAGTCTGGCTTAAAAATTTTTTAGTAAGTGTTGTTTTTGAGTAGATTAGCATCATTCACTTTTTTTTAAAAAACTTTTTCTTTGCCCTTATAATTTTACTATTTTAAAAATTTATCTTTTTAAATAGTAGTTTGAGGAAACGATGTATGCTCAACTCGGGGGTAAAGACAATACTGTAACTCATTAGGTGTTTGTACATACTTAGTGAAGTCAAACATACACTCCCTCAGCATGCAGGAAGTTTGAGGGTACACGTGCAGCTGGGTGGGAGGTGTGTGCTTGAGCGGCATCACAGGTTTTGTGAGCAAGTAATGTAAGCCATAAGTGCATAACACCTAACATCAGTTTCCTTAATGTTGTAAAATGGGGATAATGACACTACCTACTTCATAGGATTGTTAGGATTGAAAGAAATAGTTGATACAAAACAGCATGATGCCTGGTACAGTATAAAAGTTCAGGAAATGTGTGTTACTATACTTTTTTTTTTTTTTTTTGCCGGTGCAGAAGATAACTTTAGATCACATTTAAACTTTTCTTTTAGGTGTGCTGAAAGACATTATGATACCGCCAAATTTAACTGCAGAGGTAGGTATTAACTGCCGAGTAATGTATTTCTGTTATATAACTTAAAACCAGTAGACCAAATCTTATTGTCATAGCAGTAGTGAATAATCTCAATTATTAAGTGATGGAAATATTTATCTTAAAGATGGTCTTAGACAATTTGGAAAAATTTAATTTTGCTATAGTGTTATAGAGAACAATTACCATATAAACCTGCCAGTACTAGTAGTAATACTAAAATGCAGGGTTGACTGTAAGAATTAGGAAAAGTTTCTAGAGTAAGAATAAAATAAAGAGAGGGTTATATCTGCTGTTGGAGGCATTTGCTCTAACAGTAAGGGGTTACAGGGAGAGCAAAGAGGAGCAGCTGAGTAACTCTGTGGAGCCGTGACCTAAAAGGGGCAAAAGCTTATGACAAATATGGATAAGAGGAGCCTGATAGGTGGGAGCAGGAGCTGCTTTAAATGAGTTCTTCTCCAGGTGTAGTGAATTTTTCTGAGGTCCCACAAAAACCTTCCATCTTTGTTTGTGGAACCCCTTGAGCCACGAGAGACCTGGAGAGTGAAGAAGCTTGGCAGATGCTACCATGATAGAAAGAGAGGGTGGAGTCCATGTGCTCCATGTTGATGTGTTTGCCGTGGATCCCTTCTGACAATCTAGAATGGGCGTTCAAACAGTTGGGTTGAGAATTCAGAAGCACTAACAGTGAGAGCCAGTACAGATCCACTAAGAATTTTTCCTTTTTCGTGAATTTAAGCTACTGCTTACTAGACAAAGCGTGTTTTAGTCAATGTTTATCTAGCTTTAAAAAGACGTTTAACAGTTTCCTGGCTGTTTTGTGTGCCAGTGGGGAGATGAAGATGGAATGCTGAGGCCCAGGTGAAAGCATCCCGGTGATTCCCTGTAATGGTCGTCATCATCTCCCGGGACACTCACCTGACACACAGAATCCGGTTCCACATTAGTGATGAGGTGACTGAAGATAGAAGGCATACTTCTCACATATTCAGATACACAGAGGATGATTATGTACATTAGATGTCAGTCAGGATTTGTAAGGGTTTTAATAGAATGGAACTGCTGAGGCAGGGACCAGTAAGAAAAAATTTAATAGTGATAGAGTTCAACCCCTGTTTCTAGGCAACTTAAAAAACAACAACAACAAAACCCCTCTGACTATAGGCAAAGAGAAACTTTAGGTTTTTATAACTCGTGTGAAAAGACCTGAAACTTCATTAGATACACTTTACTACAACTGTGTACATTTTTATAAGTAGTTTTTTTCACCTTCTTTTGTAAATGCCTTTAAAGTCATGTGAAGTATACAACACTAACATTTGCAAGACCATCTTTAAATAACATGCTTAGCATTTTATTATATGAAGTATAAAGATCAGTCCTTTCCATTGTTGATTGATTGGTAATTTATACCTTCTCTGGAATATATGTTTTGTGGAGATGTAGTATTATAAATATTACGACTCCTTTTGTCAGAAAACGCATTGAGAGCCCTGACAGGAAACCTGCCTACGTGACATTTCATTTTGAGTTTGCCTCTCCCTCTGACATGCCTCTCCCTCTACCTCTCCATAACAGTTTCCTCTTTCATTAAGTGGGGAAAATAATGCTCAGCCTCTCTGTCTAGTGGGTAGGTTTAAGAACTGAGACACTATTTTCTATTCAAATATTGATAAATCATTAGGCAGCAAATTATTTGTCTTTGGAGTTCAGTTTTTTTTTTCTTTTTTATTTTTTTAAAGATTTTGTTTATTTATTTGACACAGAGAGAGAGATCACAAGTAGGCAGAGAGTCAGGCAGAGAGAGGGGTGGGGAGAAGCAGGCTCCTTGGAGCAGAGAGCCTGATGCGGGGCTCCATCCCAGGACCCTGAGATCATGACCTGAGCTGAAGGCAGAGGCTTTAACCCACTGAGCCACCCAGACGCCCCTCAGTTTTTCTTTTAAACATCTATTAAGCTTATATGCAACATTTCTAAAGTTAACCTACTTTAATAAATAATTCAGGAAAGACTTTTTTTTTTTCCTAATTCTGAGGTTATCCTTTTACCACAGTTGCACAGTATCCTTTTGAAGACCATAATCCACCACAGCTAGAACTTATCAAACCCTTTTGTGAAGATCTTGACCAATGGCTAAGTGAAGATGACAATCATGTTGCAGCAATTCACTGTAAAGCTGGAAAGGGACGAACTGGTGTAATGATTTGTGCATATTTATTACATCGGGGCAAATTTTTAAAGGCACAGGAGGCCCTAGATTTCTATGGGGAAGTAAGGACCAGAGACAAAAAGGTAAGTTATATTTGATATTTTTTTCTTTCTTCTTCCATGATATCAGCATTTATTAGAAAACAGTTTTTTAAAGAGATGGTTGGTAACCCTTATTTCTTTATTCTAAACATTTCAGTCTGTTACTACCTTAACTGTCATATGAGCAAATGACTGAATCTTTCAATTTTTCTCTTCATGCTGGCATTTTCATATCATGCTAGTAAATCTTATCCATTAACTGTATGGCATATTTGGTCTCATAAAATCCTGGCAGAGCATTTAAAGAAGCAGTACATTGAACAAAAGTAAGCTTGATATTTCTGAACCTTGCTTGAGAATAAGATGTCTTTGGGTAATAACTTGGATGCCATTTCCTTAAAGTGTGATCTTTTATAAGTACTTGAAAATTATTCTTTGATATGAATATTCACAAATATAGTTATAATTAAGATTAGTCAACGGTTCTTCTGTTACTCAGAAGACTAATAAAGACGATGTTGAAAATCAGTGACAAACTTAATCTGTGTAGTATGAGGGGAGAACATAAACTTTTGGGAGAACTCTCATAATAATTTCTAAGGGATTCATTTCTTTGGATGGTAAATGTGACAAAGTATGTTTATGTTTCTTACAGAGAGATTTTGTACATTTCTCTGTCTCTGAGAAAGAAAAACCCGTTTGGGGGCTCCAGATAGAGGGAGAAACTCACCTAGAGAAAGAACTCTCTTGAGGGAGACGTTACAACTTTATGAAGAAATTTATTCTAATTTTAATAACATTTACAATCAGGAAGGTTCTCTTCCAGTTTAAGTTGCTTGCCTGCCTGCCTGCCTGCCTTCCTTTAATTTTTAGTGTGGGCCTTGAACTCATGACCCTGAGATCAGATCTGAACTGAGGTCAGGAGTCGGACGTTTAACTGACTGAGCCATCTAGGCGCCCCTAAGCTGATTTCTTTTTAATTCAACTTCAAAACAGAAACATGATCACGTCTACCACTTTAGCTGGTGATTGCACTGATTCCTGGCTCCTTTTCTCCTTCCTCATTTCTTATTTTATTTATCTTTGTGATTTTTAAAAATTACTTCTAAAGATGCCAGAGTGCTGTGTATTGGTGATAGTTTATAAAACTGAATCTTATGTTAGTGCTTGATTTTAGTGAATATTCATTATAATAGATTGCCTTACATTTCTTTATAAGTTGTGTACATCCTGGGATGATAGTAGTGGAGTGAATTCTTGAGTAGAGGGCCTGAGATATTTACTTTGGTTCATTTTTTTCATCATCTAGAGGGAAACAGTTGCTTTTACTGATTAAAAATATAGAAGGTAAATTGTTCTGCACTTAAGTGAATAAGTCCAGGGCAGCACAAGGGAAAGAGAATGAATGGGAAGAAAACAATAGAGAAATGGGTCGAATCAAAGTACAGTAGCTGAAGTAGTGGTAGAAGTTTAGAGCAAGCAGGGTTGATGAGCAGTAGACATCGTATGTAGTTGTGGAAAAGAAATCAAGTAAAAAGAATTTCAAATAAAAATAGAGAAGCTATGTATTATGGAGCCAGAAGTGTTCTAAAATGCTATCTCACGAAAGAATGAAAGAACAAATGAAATCTGTAGATTCTTTTGTCAGGTGAAAGTAGGCTTGTATCAAAAAAATAAGAATTCTCTAAGATTCTTCAGAAAAATTCATGTTGCATCATTTTCTTTGCCTTGGTTAATGAGATCATTTTTGGCAAGATCCTGGCATAACGTTGTGTTAGGAAGGGAAAGATTATGACTTCACATTTTAGTTTTAAGGTTAAAGAATTAAACTGTGTAAACGAGTTTGTATTTTATCCAGTTGACTGCATTTAAAATCCTGGCTGTAGAATTTTGCCTTCTGAAACCAGTGAACTTCTGGGTAGAAAAGCATTTCCTAAGTGCTCCCATTTCTTAACAAAACCTCTTGAGAAGCCCTTGATTGAATGTCTTGGCTTTCCTGAATTTGGCAATTTTCATTGCAGTAGATTTTTCATGACACGTCCTCTTGTACAGGCTATGATTCGAGGCTTGGCACTGCTAGAGCAGGCTACTTCCCCATCAATAGCTAGAGTTTCTCCCAGGATGGAGCTAGAGTCTTGTACCTCAAGCACAGTGATGAACACAGCAGTGAGTCACAGTGATTTGGAGAGCTCTGTCTTTACCCAAGCAACAAAGCCAGATGTTAAGTTGTACTATCTGCCTAGAAGATACTGAGATTTCTTTTTTTTTTTTTTTTCAAAGATTTTATTTGTTTGTTTGTCAGAGAGAGAGCGAGTGAGCACAGGCAGACAGAGTGGCAGACAGAGGCAGAGGGAGAAGCAGGCTCCTCGCGGAGCAAGGAGCCCGATGCGGGACTCGATCCCAGGACGCCAGAATCATGACCTGAGCCGAAGGCAGCTGCTCAACCAACTGAGCCACCCAGGCGTCCCGATACTGAGATTTCTTTAGGGGAAGGTTTTTTTGGGGGCATTTTGAAAATGTTAATGTTCCCCTGAAGTTTCCAAAGAGGACTCCAAAATAAGTATTATTCTTTGGTTGTGTTACCGTGCATGTGCTTGATGAAAACCAGTAGCTGGCTAACCTGAGAAGTCGTCATCATATACTGAAGGGAAGTGGTATCTCCAGTCCTCTCGTGACCTGCTTCATAGTTTTAGAAAAAGAGGTCGGTTTTTCTGGGAGTGGACAGAGTTGTTTGCTAGAGATACTGCAACAGTCTTAACTTTTCTTTTGCGAGCTATAAACACGTTTGACCATTTCTAAAGTATTTGTCTTCACCACATTCAACTGCAACTTTTTTGTTTGTCTGGCATTACAACCAACAGACTTGTAGAGTGCTTTACTCAGGATTTTGAGTTGGGGGTAATTAAAGGTTTTTGTAGTAGTCTAACCTTTTCTAACCAAGCTGTGCTCTCACATGTGCTCTCTTTCCCCCCTCTTCTACACACTCACCCACACACATACCTATCCTGTGTGAGAATTGGCTAAATGCTTATGATCATGAGAACCAGCCATGTAAGAAGCACTTGGGATAGTCTTTCACATCATATTCAGGGATACAAGTAAAACCCAAGGATGCTTAAACAGTTTTAAGTTAGATCCAGGAGAAGTCTTCATAATGAAAAAGTAAAGACATGTTTTAATTTATCATTGGGAAAATACTGTATCCCTTACAATCTGAAAATATTGTCGGTTCTCTTGCTCTGTAAAGGTGAAGAGAGACTTGGTAAACTGGCAAGGCCCAAGGGATAGTGTTGTGAAATAGGGATCAGAGTGAAAAGATAGAAGTGTTTATGAAAATAAAATACAGTATACTGTAGAATGTGAACATCCCTCCATTATCAGCAGAAATGCTCCAGGCATACCGTTCTCTTCTCTTATGGGTTTGAATCTTCCCCAGGTGGAAGGTAACAGGCTAACAGAGGATGGAGTTCTATGTGTACTGTTAAGGGTATCCTCAGTAAAATTGTTATGCTTAGCTATTACATTATATCGAGATTCAGAGTTAATAAGTTAGCCAAAATTGATCACTTTTAGCATCTTGGAGTCAAATCATTGAGATCTGTCGTGCTTAGTTCATGATTAATTAATATACCCAGACCATTTTTGGATAAATTAGTCACAGCTGTGGTCTAAAGCAATATCCTAATGTGCTCCTACCTTTACTTCTGTGTATATTTAAAAAGGCAAGAATAAATTTACGAGCAGATGCTGTTGATGAAGCTCTGTTTTACTAACGGTTCCATTTGCATTTTATGTTGAAACAGTGTTAGAAAGCTAGATTAAAGAGATAAAGATTATGAGCTTTTTTTGGCAGGAATTTTTCTTACTTTAAAAATGATAAAACAGAGGCCCAGAAAGGTGAAGTGCTTTGATTAAGATGATTCAAACAGTTAATGATAGCATTTAGAGTAAAATCTGAGTCTCCTAAGCATTGTTGAATCCTGGAACTGCAAAAGAATTTTGATGCTGTTCAGAATTAATCTCTACAGGGACAAGCTGTCCCAAAATGGGCCTATTTTGACAAGGTTCCTCAGTTTATACCCTTTTTTACTGATGCTTAGGAATTTGGTGGCCCCTGACCTAAGTACAGATAAAGGCAGCTTGAAGTTGTTAGTCATAAATAGAATGCTGAAGGCTTCCTTTAAATCTTTTAAATTTAATTGTTTAACAGTTTTCAGACATATCAGATGTTTACCTAATGGTTAGGGTGCTAGTGAAATAATCTGTTTTTAGCCTTTAATAAGTACAATTTCATCAGGAGAAATGAGCTAAGCTGAACATGGTAAAGCTGTTGTCATTCAACTGTGGAATTCTTCCAGGGAAGTAAGTATCTTATAGTAAATATAATTGATTATCCAGAGTAGTTTTATTCTTGAAACACCGGCTAAAAATTTATCTTCTTGCCAGTATTTCCTTTTAGGTTGAGGTTGAATGTATAGATTTGTATTTTTGTAACTGTGAACCATTATTACAGGAGATACATATATTTTCTCAATTTTTCAGTTTATATAGCATTAATTTTATTAAAACTGTCTTTAATGTGACTTTGCCTGTATCCTTAATTTCACTTGTAGGGAAACATTAAGAAGAAAGTTGTGTTCTGGTGACATTTTTATGGGAGGATATTGTTTCTTTTCCTCTTCCCTCCTTCCTCCCCCCTCCCCTTTTTCTCCCTCTCTCTCCCCCTGCCTCTTTGTTATGGAGAAAGAAGACCCAGTCAGTAGTCATGTTTTAGTGAAGAATTTGTGGACTTGGCAGGGACTCTTCTTGTCATTCCCTCAGCTTCCTCAGCGGACCCGGTGCAAATTAAATGGCAGAGTGGTGGGTGCCCGCAGACCATACGGTGTGCTGTTGTGTTAGTGATGTCCAAATAGTGCTTGAGGCTTTGAGTGTTGTTGAGAAGTCAAAGTACAACTGATACCTCCTCTAAAGAAAACTTATTTCCCAGAGCTGGATAACTGCTCGACAGAAAGAAGAGTCCTTCTTTTATTCAATAATTGAGAAGAAATCTGTGTTACACTTCCCTAAGAGTAATTCCTTTGCAGATTTGGTCCTTTTTCTTCATGAGTGAAACAGGCTGTCAGCAGCTCTCTGTTCTGCCCCCCAGGAGAGCCTGGTGCCAGTTAACTCCCAGGACAGGTGCCTGTCTAGTCCTGTGCTTCACACTGTCTACACTTAACACTTACGTATCAGAATGAGAATTAACTCATAGCATTTATTGTAAAGTATGAATAAGTGTTAAAGCATCCTACTAATACTGGTAAGTATGTATTTTGGAAAGATACCCCAAATTTCTGAATTCAGAGGCAAACTTTAGTTACATGACAGACCCACCCAGAATTTCTGCTATTCCTCTCTCTTTCCGTTGCCCTCCTCCTTCTAGAATGATGGCAGGTAAAGTATGCATTAATCTTTATTTTCTTTGATTAATCTTTTAGGAAAAAAAAATTGAGCTTTTGATTTCTTTTTTAGTTTTGTTTTCAAAGCAATTATTAGAGACAAAATTCATATATATTATCTCTGTACATGAGGTCATTAGCTTATCTGTATTGAAGACTTCAACTTTCTAGAAATAGTAAGTATTAACTTTATTCTTAATGATCCCATGAAGAGGAAATTTTCTGGTTTCTCTGAGGAATGAATTTTTATGTCCTGATCGTATAGTCAGCTTACTTTTTTTAGTTACTAAATTTCTCCATGTGATAACACAATAAAATTTTCTAACTTTTCACTTAAACTCTAATTGTTTTCATTTTCAGTAAAAACAAAACAAAAAGAACTCCTAATACAACATTCTTATTTTTTCTAATACATTAATTCTTTTGGGCTAAATTATGTTCCTCTAATACATGGTATTTAAGCCTATCATACAATCTATGTACATTCATAAAATTTTAAGGTTTTTATACCTTGAAGGATTTTAGCAATGATTTATTTAAGACCTGTTCTGATATAAATGATCAAATAAATCTATAAAGATCAGCCTCTCCTAGGTCATTTCATCTGTTTGTGTAATGTTACTCAACACTGTCTCCTAACCTCAAATCTAGTATTCTTTCTACAATACTGTGTTCTTCTGTCCAAATTATACTTCTGTATTATTTTGATCCCCAAAGTAGAAATAGAAACTTTAAAAAGAAAAAAAGAAGTAGCTATATTATAATATATTAGAACTCTCTCAGTTTCCACTCACAGAAGCCCAACTCAAAGAGTATAAACCCAAGGAGACTTTTTTTTTTTTTTTAAGATTTTATTTATTTATTAGTTAGAGAGCGAGAGTGAGCAGAGGCAGGCAGAGGCAGAAGCAGGCTCCCTGCCAAGCAAGGAGCCCGACGTGGGACTCAATCCCAGGACGCTGGGATCATGACCTGAGTCGAAGGCAGCCGCTTAACCAACTGAGCCACCCAGGCATCCCCAAGGAGACCTTTATATTGGCTTATA
The DNA here is from genome assembly GCA_003697995.1 of Taxidea taxus jeffersonii. Taxonomy (NCBI): domain Eukaryota; kingdom Metazoa; phylum Chordata; class Mammalia; order Carnivora; family Mustelidae; genus Taxidea; species Taxidea taxus. The sequence continues at coordinate 176,474 of RCUC01140397.1, forward strand.
TAACCTTAAAAGCTCTGGCCTGGACTTAGGTGCTTAATAGGTGTCAGTAATCTTTCTCTCAGCTCTCTCCTTTGCTCTGTATGTGCTTTCTTTTCAGGCAGGCTCCTTGCAAATAATAGCAAGGTATGACTCCTGGAGACTCTGGGGCTACATCCTGGCTACTTTAGCAACTGCAGGAGGAAGAAAGCTATAGTTTGAGTGAATATTCCTAGATTAGGTTCTGATTTACCTGGATTAGGGCATGTACCCATGCCTGAGCCCAACATTCTGGCCAGAGGCTTGGGACATGTATCTGATGCTGGAGAATAGAGCCCATCCCACCTCCATCGAACCGCAGGGGGAGTGATAGCTTTCCCAAAGGGGAAGGGATGCTGTTCAGAGAGACCTGTGCCCCTTGTCTGCTTTGTACTATTCGGAGAGAACTGTGATTCGTGCAGCACTGCTATTAATATGTTACTCAATTAGTTCCGTGGAGCTGGAGCTCTGTGATACTCTAAACTTTGTGGACCCTCTTCATAGTTGGGAAAAATAGTGCTCAAACTTCTTTCATATCACCTTGTTTGTTTTGTGCTCTTAGTAAAACCCAGGACATCGGAAGATGAAGTTCTAGAATCAGAGTCACATTTAGGTTCAGGTCCAGGTTTTGAGCAGGATAATCATGTGCCCCAGGACTGTTTTCTTACCCTTGAAATAGAGGTGACAGTGTTTGTCTCACAAAGTGTGGTGGTATTAGGGTCAGATGTACAATGCCCAGCACTTAGCTTAATAACAAAAACTCCTGCCATATGGCGTCATCGCAATAATAACCATTCCTAAAGAGCTATATTCCTTCCTTTGTTGAGTTACTTTCCTATAACAACCTTGTGAGGATTCTGAAACATACGTTTTCAAGTTTCAAGAAAACACTGTTATTTTAAAATACGACATTATTTCTGAGTTTAAAAGTGCCAGTGAAAAGTTTACTGAAGTAGAAAATTACTTTTTTGACTGAGGAATCTAGATTGTGACTTCATCTTAGAGAAGAGGATCTGAAGGTTCTGATGCATAGAATATGAGCAAAACATTAAGTAGCTTGTGTTGTGGTATCCAGGTGGGATTCTGGCCTGGAAGTACCATGATAGTATCCTAGGTTTGAAAGATGTGTGTAACCTCTACTTCTAAGTTTCTGTTCTTTAAGAGATTTATTATATACAAGAGACTTACATAAAACAGCTCAGGTTAGAAAAATAAGCGGTTCATTAAAGATATCAGGCAAATGTAAATTTCAAGAGCAGATGACAGGATATCATTATCAGAGTACATTTACAACAAAATGTGTGAAACTAGATCAGGAATGTAATTTTATATTAACACAGGGTGCACTCCACAATGAAGAGTTAGCAGGTATGAACTCTCATGTGCTAAACGTAACATCAAATACAGTAAGAAAAGGTGAAAGAAATGAAGAAAAAAATTGATAGCAAAGCAACAATAATAAGAATCTTTAATATACTTGAAGATCAAGAAGGTACAAAATAAGAAGATATGTAGATGGATTGAATAGTATAATAAAAAATGGCCCATAAGATCTTTTTTCTTTTTTTTGTCATCCACACAATAGTTACCAAGATTGATAATTCATTAGGCCAACTACAAGGAAAATCTCAGGGGCGCCTGGGTGGCTCAGTGGGTTAATAAGCCTCTGCCTTCAGCTCGGGTCATGATCTCAGGGTCCTGGCATCGGGCCCCGCATTGGGCTCTCTGCTCGGTGGAGAGCCTGCTTCCTCCTCTCTCTCTGCCTGCCTCTCTGCCTACTTGTGCTCTTTCTCTGTCAAAAAAATAAATAAAATCTTAAAAAAAAAAAAACAAAATCTCATCTCCAAGTAGAAATATATAAACCCCATTCCTTGGTTATAATTCAGTACAGCTAGAGATTTTCTTAAATGTGTAATTTTGTTTTTTTTCCTGTTTTTAAAGATTTTATTTATTTGTGTGTGAAAGAGAGTGTGTGCAAGAGGGGGAGGAGCAGAAGGAATCTCAAGCAGACTCTGCACTGAGCCTGGAGCCACGCAGGGTTCCATCTCATGACCCTGAGATATGACCTTAGCCAAAACGAAGATTTGGGTGCTTAACTGACTGACTGAGCCACATTGGCACCTCCAGCTAGAGATTTTTAAAAAACATTTAATCAAATCAACTATTTGGAAATTTAAAACTAGTTAAATAATTTGGGGTCATTGAGGAAATACAAATATATTTTATTTTATTATTATTATTTTTAAATATTTTATTTATTTATTTGACAGACAGAGATCACAGGCAGAGAGGCAGGCAGAGAGAGAGGAGGAAGCAGGCTCCCCACTGAGCAGAGAGCCCGATGTGGGGCTCGATCCCAGAACCCTGGGACCATGACCTGAGTCGAAGGCAGAGGCTCAACCCACTGAGCCACCCAGGCGCCCACAAATATATTTTAGAGATTATTAAGGTAATAACCAGAAAGGGATTAATAAAGATGAAAATATAAATTGTGAATTAGCAAACAGTAAACCATTTGAACTAGTAATTTCAAACATTGTATGAAATTGTCAATAAAACCAATACATCTCTTTTAAAGTTCTTTTTGAGGAAAAAGAAGGAAAGGGGAAACACAAATTATACGTTAAGTTTGAGAAAGGTGATAGAACTACACTGTGGAGGTAACTAAAAATTATATTTAGGTCCGTACTAATGACTTTGAAAATTTCAGTGGGAAATAAGCAATTTATCATTGCTTCAAGGTGAAATCCAAAATTTGAACAGACCATCCAAGAATGAAAATGTGTAGAAGGGCTCAACATGTACCTAATCTGAATTCTATTTCAGGTGGTGCTATCAAACCTGGAAATACCAAATAATTCTGTTATCTGAGTTGGTCTAGGTGTTAGAAGATATGTAAAACCTCCCAGATGACTGCCTGCAGATTAATGTCCTTAATCTGGAAAAGATAGCATATTTTAAAAAGCAGCAAGTATAGCATGGGAGAAATTAAGTACTTTGGTTTGACCAAAAGTAAAAGCACGTTTAAGGGAGTTGCGTGAGGTAAGAGTAGAAAAGAGGTTGGGCTGTATTTTTATGTTGTTAATGGAATTATATAGTGTGTGATAAGTTTTCTTATTTGGGTAGTCACTGGGAAACCATTTAGTATTTTAAATTGTTAGTGTGATTCATCTGACACTTTTATGAAGTTAATCAAAGAGTGGGTGTAAAAATAGATTGGAGAATAGATCAGTCAGAGGCTGGTATTCATTTGACTATTGCAAAATTGCAGGAGGTGATTGAACTAGAATGGCCACAGAAAGCTAGAACTGGTATTTTGAGAGGTATGTCACAAAGTCTGGATTTTGGCATCTGAATAGATATGTAGAAGTCTACTAAGAGTATCCTAAAGGAACTGAACCACTGGTGTGCTTGCCATGTTGTGTGGACAGTGTGTGTGTGTCTGTCTGTCTGTATATGTATTTATGTATGTACTGTGTGTAGATGCTAGGTAGTTGGTGCTTTACTCTGCGGCCTAGGCCTTTGCTCTGGTTCTGGGATTTCCTTATTTCTCTCTTTTATAGCCCTGTGTAGATCACTAGTCCCTCTCAGATTGTTTACTCTAGCAGGAAGAAGATGGTAGCATCAGCAGTTGACTGTAAACCCTGGAGTTGGAGTACTAGGGTGAAATTTAGTTCCATTACTTACAAGAGATGGGACCTTACCTCATCTATAAAATGGTGTTACTGATAATACCTACTTCATGAGTACTAAATTATACTTATGAAAGTACTTAGAACAATGCAAAGAACATTGTAACAGTTCAACAAACAGTAGCAGTGGTGGTATTAGAAGAGGTTTTGGATTGAGTGCTGGGGAAAATAGTGAATATCATTAATAGAAATAACAGAAGTTGGTCCTGCAAAAATAGGAAAGCTTCAGTTTTTGGTTATGTTGTGTTTTAAGTGCTTCTGAAATTTCCGGGTAGAAATGCCCAGCCAAGTATTAGAAGTTCTGGATGGGAGTTGGTAATAAAGTATTGAGAGACACGGGTTTTGGAGTTAATGTGTAAGATTGATAATTAAACTACTAAGACAGAAAGGGTTGACAAAGAGGGCCTTGCTCAGATCAGATTTTCGAGGTAGGCTTACTTTTAGGGAAAGAGGTAAGGTAGTTTTCTCTTACCCAGTAAGGTTAGGAGAAAACTTTCAAGAGTGTGTTCTAGGATAGAGGCAGAGAATTTTCAAAATGACAATGAAAAATGATATAAGATGGGACTAAGAAAATAGTAAGAAATGACTGTTAGTGACCATTAAGAACTACTGACCATTAAGAAATCAGCCTTATGAAAACAGTTTCCTATGGGGGAAGGAGCAGAGGCTTACCTTTGAGAGTTTATATAGAGAAAGAGGGTGACAGTTTGAGAAAGATAAAAGATTTGGGGAGAATGTGCATTTTTAGCCCGTCTATTGCTTTGGATAAAGGACAAGGCTTACCTGAGCTGTTTATTAGGAGGAGACAGGTAAAACAAAGACAAATGCCAGAGAGGGAATAATTAATAGAGCACTTAACCAAAATGGAACCTAGGTGAACATGCAGAGTCAGTTTTATAAAATATCAGGAGTGAGAAAATTTTAAGAAGGGACAAGGGAATTTTGAGAGTGCCACACTGACCCCAGGGTTCCCTGGGGTAAAGTAGGAGCTACATTCATTGAGGGTGGGTTGTACAGAGTGCTGAAATCATCACTCAGTTTAATAAATGTGTTTCAGAAGAATGACGTATGGAATGATAGAGATTCAGAGTCCTAAGTGAGACTGAGTAAAGGCAGTAGACCTTGGGAGGAACATGACACATCTTTGCGGGCCCTCCTCTAGGTCTGTGAACATCAGGGAATTGAAGAAGCAATGGTGGCCTTTTGCGAGGATCACCAGGAATGTGGTATAAAGGCAGCCCTGAAGAATGCCAAGTTTAGCTGAGATTAGAATGTTTAAAAGTTACCTTTGGGAAAAAAAGGTCAAGAATACAAGTAATTTTCTTCACATTTAGAGTAGAAAAGAAGAGTCATTGGTGGTAGAGGGTGGATACTTTGGGGATATAGTTACAAACCAGTTAATTTAAATGTTCTTGGTTAATTTAAATGAAAATGGAAATTTTAAAAACACGTAGTTATTTTTTAATCTCCAAGAGCTTTGAAGTTCAGCCCTCTTTTCATATATGTAAAATTTTTGAAGATCATTAAAATGTTCATTTCTTAGATTTTAAAAGAGATTTTAGTCTTTATAGTCAAAATGCTATAGGTAAAACATGCACATAAACCATTGTTTTCAGCATATACATTCAGGAAATATATTTGAAGTGTTATAAATTGCATTGTCAATTTATTATGGACGTTGTATTCATTTTATTTCAAAATCTAGATTACAGTATGGTTCATTGTACCATTAATTAAATTTGAGTAAGTGTGCATTGTGGCCATGAGAGATGTGACTAGACAGGAGGATACACTAATGCCCATGGTCGGTACATATTTGAGCCTTTCAACTTGATTATTTCTGCTAATCTGACTGCATTGAATTTGAGCATGCTGCTAGGTAGGAATTGCAAAGTTAAGCTACAGAAGCTGAATTATGCATAATTTGATAGTAAAAGAATTAAATTGTACTTTTCAATGTTTTTCTTTGAATTGTGTTAGAATTTTGTTCAGCTCATATTTACACACAAATTATTCATCCATTCTTGACATCTAGTAGATTCATACATTCTTTCTCTATACATTTGCCTTGCCTTGCCCTTTTGGTAAGGGTTATTAACTCAGTATGTAAAAGGCTGCATTATATATGTGCTACTAATCACTTGCTACTTGAAAAAAATTAAATCTTTGAAAACCTTTTAATTATTCATACAAACTTACACCAAGAAGATAAAGAGGAAGAAATCATCTATCATTGCACTGAATCTCAACAAATAACTTGACAGCTTGATCTTCTTCTACACTCCCATTGATTTAATTTTTTGAATTTAATTTTATTTAGTTTTTAGACTAACTCATAAATTCACATGGTTCAAAAAAGATTCCTTCTTGCCCAGCCATCATCCGTCTGCTACTCTCCCCCACCTTGCTTTACAGTTCTGTGTTTTATCTTGATAAATATGAAGGATAAGTTGTTTACTGAAGTAGCATTTAAGTAATATAGTAAACCATTGTAAGTTTAAACACTTTTTATTAATAATGATTTTTTAACATTAGTTTTTTTATAGGAGCTTTTCACAGTAATAGTATTTTACTACTGTTTCTTTAAGAAAATACAGAAAACCAAAATTCCAGTTCTTCCAAAATTATATTTCAAATGTAGATAGGATTTCTAAAACTGCTAATTAGGATTTGTGTAACATTTGTAGGTTTAGCGTGCTTTTGTGTGACTACACGTAGTGTTTACTCCTCATGAGAATCCCGTGAAGATAGGGTAGGTATGGATTGTCTTCATTTTCCTGAGGAAACCAATCAGAGTTGGTGTTTTGACCATTAGCTTTCAAATTCTGGTCTTTGCACTATAGCCAGAATCTTAAGTCATTTGGCCTTCTTTGAAATGGCTTTTATCCATTTTTTTGACATTCTGTGTATTTTTTAATTGTAATGAAATGATGCTAATTTTTTTAAACAAACCTGAGAATACTAGAGTGAATACCTGTTTACCTGCCATTCTGTGTATCTGTCTTTAAATTCATATTAACATACTTTATACTTTATTCAGAGGGAAGAAAAGCATTTATGTCCAGAGTGTTTAACAAATGGGGAGATTCAGATGCCAATAATAACCTAAAAATATTGCAAATTCTTTTTCTCTTGAATATACTTTTAAGTTTTCTGCAAGTCACTTGTAACTGTCAGACATCTTCATGTTACTACTTGCCTTCTGTTTCTAAGTTAAATGCCTGAATTTTCCTAAAGTTATATACATCGTAGGAAAGGAGACCTCAGCCATCATTTATTCAGCAGCATTAATGAATTGCATGGCTGCACACGCTAGATTTTTTTCTTTAGATAACTTTTTAAAAAAATAGAACATGAATTAGATATATATATTTAGCATTTGTAATACTTAAATTTTCTCAAACATTATGTATATCCATGGTTTCTTCTACAGAGAGATGTATGTGGCTTGGGGACATCTCTTAAGTCCCTCTGTTAGAGAATTCTTGCGTACATTTATCCCACCCACATATTCCTGTTCTTATTGGGGGTCTCAGGGCATCATGTTTTGCTGCTGCTATTTCTGTCCCTTAAAGGCACTATGCCTTTATGTGCTCTGCTGATTCTGATATACTTATGCCTAAAAAATAAGTAACCGAGCTTTTGAGGAGTTGTGTGTTCAATAAAAGTCCATAAATTTCCTGCGTATGAGGAGCACAGCTGAGGTGCAGGTGCCTTTGACACGTATTTTGGAACTGCAGAGGCCTTCACTTATTGGGCTCATGGGTTGGAGCATTGTGGTGACCATTGAATAAATGGGGGGATTATGATAATTTTAAAGGGAGAAAAGTTATTCTGATATTTCCTTTGTACTAATGTTGCTCTGATTTACTCTGTTGTTGAACTGGATTTAAATATTAATCATTTAAGGTCAAATATCTAATGTATATATATGGTCTTCAGTGGGTACAACCCAGTTACCGTAACAATTTAGTAAAATAACTATAATGGAATTTTTCTTTTGAATTTGGCTTTTCTTTTTCTTTTTTCTTTTTTTTTTTTTTCTGTCCACCAGGGAGTAACTATTCCCAGTCAGAGGCGCTATGTGTATTATTATAGCTACCTGTTAAAGAATCATCTGGATTATAGACCAGTGGCACTGTTGTTTCACAAGATGATGTTTGAAACTATTCCAATGTTCAGTGGCGGAACTTGCAGTAAGTGCTCTAAATTCTCATCCCTCCATGTATTGGAACACTTTTCTGGACATATCTAGGCATTTACATAAAAATCTAGAAAGAAATTTACCACACTTAAAATGTATGTAGGGGTATATATTTCTGAAGTATCTGAACTAAGTAAGTAGCTCCGTTGTTCAGCACATTGGGCTGAGGAAGCCAAGAGTAATGGGTTTTAATGTCTTAGAAGCCAGATTGTATTTATGAAAGAAACATTCTTTGCTGCATCTACCAAATGCAGCTTAAATTGTGACCAGATGACTAAAAAACCTATCCCAGTAGAGATCCAGCATCCGAGTAGCAGTGGGATTCGTTAGTTCCCTGTGTGGGGGGCAAGGACCAGTTCCTTCCTATCTTAGGAAGACTAGATATTGGTAGTAATGGTGACAGGGACAATAGAAAGGAAAGGAGAAAATTATAAGACATGCTGACCTGCTGAAATATGTTGAGTGAATAGGGTTGAGTCAGAGTGTGTGGAGCATTAGAGACAACCTGGATTTAGATCCAAGATCCAGTGACAATTTTGTTAGCTCTGTCATTGCTGAACTGTATAACCTCAGGCACACTCTGCCTATCTTTATGTTTGCTTGTCAATAAAATGAAGACATTTCAAAATCTGAGAATTTCTAAGTACATACTAAACAGAGATCATGTCAGTGGTGTCTGCCTCCCATTGATTTCTCTCTTACCCTAGCCTCTGTGAGCCTCCCTCAGTCATCCTGATCCTGGTCTGCTGCTCTGCTAGTCTTGGCTGGAGTTCTTAGCTAGACTGATAGGAGCCTTAATACTGAATACCCAGACCCAAGCAGTTAGTCAAGAGAGAATGCATGGGTGGAAGTATTATCCAGCCCTGCAAAAGATCAGACTATTGCTACTTTTCTCTGTAACTGCCTTGGCAGTGATCAGTCATGTTTTCATGTTTAAGAAATAGGTTTCATTTATTTAGAGTGCAGTTTTGTAGTTTGTAGATAAGAGACTACTACAGTATTTCTTTGAATACCTCTAATAATATTTCAGTGAGGTTTTGTAATTTAGTGATTTTAGTTTTTAGTTTTAAGTTTTGCTTCTTGAAAGTACTGATGTAATTAAAAATTTCTCTCTCTAAATTAACCTGTACTGAGGAAATTAATTTCTTGGTAGTGTTTGTCTTTCTCAGTTAGGTGTTATCACCTTCATCATATCTTTCCTGTATTCTTAGAGCTGGACACCTTTATTATAGGCCACAGTTTTATTAATAGAGTGTGATATAGGCTCACTGATTTGATTGCCTTAGCAAAGCACAATGGGAGACCTCACTGATGCTGTCGTCCGTCTCTGTACGGCTTTTTGAAGTACTGGGCAAAGGCCAAGCACCGCGGCAGTGCTCTCTGGAGACAGGCGGTGGCTCTGCTGGTGGGGAGCGCAGCACAGTGTGTAAACCTGTGGAATCACTGTGTTGTACACCTGAAACTAACGGCACATTGTGTGTCAACTCTATGTCAACACAAGTAATAGAGTCTGTGATAAAATAGTTCTAAATGTGAGGCATTGGACTGTCAGAGGAACTTAACACGTTCAGGGAGGAGTAGGAAAAAGGAAGAAAACATTCCTGCTCTTCCTATAGGATAAATATCAGGTGTAAGGGCTAAAAGGAGTGTATAACATATTAGGGAGAGAATAAGAGAAAGAGAACATTCAGTTCAATAATCCACCTATCTAGTGTAATTTTTTCATTGGCTTCTCTAGCAAAAACCTGACAGTTCTGGTGGATTTTTGTTTTGTTTTTGTCTTTTTCCACTATTGCATTTAAACTTTGAAATTACTGACTGCTGAAAACTTTTCATCTTTACTAATTTTCTCCATTTATGCCCTGTGGTTTCATACTATGTAATGAAGCGTATTAAAAGTAAACATAATTGAATGGGAGGTTCTATGTATAAATTATAAATGGTGTATTCAGAAAAATGAAAGTTTTGGGGGTTGTCACATGGTTTCACAGAGGAAGTCCAGCTCTTCCTTGAATGGTAGAGAAAGTGTACCTTTTATATTGGCATTAAAACTGAAGGAAGTACTGCAGGTGTGACTCGAAGCACAATAGTAGGACGTGAGCTGGACCCAGAGGCATGTAGGGTGGCATGTGTGGCCGGCTGTGGGAGGATCCTGAATGGGGATATTAGACTTGATTTGATAGGGGCTGTTGCATCAGTGACCACTCGAGAGGCTTAGGCTCTGTTTTAAGTCTGGCTGGGTAGGAAGTGGTGATTGCACGATGGGGAACCAGTGGTGAAAAGGAGTCCAGTTACGGGACTTGCTGTGAGCCAGATGTGCTTTGCTAAGGCAGTCAAATCTCCTTTGCCTTTTATACCTAAATATTTTGTCAGTTTTGATTGTGGCCACATGAATAATTCACAGAAAAGGGGAGAAGGAAAAATGAATCTCACTGAGACTTGGAGACATGAATGTTTTTTGTTTTTAAACATGTTTTGGTCAGGTTAAGGTGAGCTGTTCATACGAAGATCCTCAGTGGGTTCTTGAAAGTGTGGGTTTGAATCTTAGGTGAGAGCTAGATCTGGTATTTTGGGAAGCATCAGGCAACAGACATAGTAGTTAATTAGCCTTCTCTGTAAATATGGTATGGGGCTAGAGGTTGGGAAGGCTTAGGGAAACAGTGGGAGGACTGCGAGACCTGGTGAGTTGTGAGTTTGGGTTCAGGGGGAAGGTTGGGACCCGTGAGGAAAATGAAGTAGTTTCTGCAAAGTTATCAGGGGTCAGCAGCTGTTTTCTTACTGGATTATTGTCCTAATATTCCTAAATAAAGGAAAAGTTACTATACTCTTCACATCTGAAAGGGTTAAAACATTAGTAAAAGATGATCAGTGTGATTTTCTGTCAGTAGGCATATGTCAAAACAGTTTAATCCTGATTTTTGTTGACCAGGTATTGACTTGTCATTTCTTTAGAACACAGTCAGTCGTATCGAAGAGAAAATACCTGACTTGTGTCTTAGAAGTCAGCAGAACTGCACTGATGTTGGACTTCTGATAAGTTAGCTCTTGAAGATCTAAGATGGGAAATTCATATTGTAGATGAAATGATTTTCTTTAGTGATTTGAGGAAATTTTTCTACTTATTGTTACTAAAACTTTTAAACTAAGTTTTTGGGGTAAATTCTAAGTGACACTGATTTGTAATTAGTTTATGAATGGATTATACAGTTCTAGAATTCCTAAAGATGCACATTTTAGATGTAGTTTAATTGAAATCTGGCTTATACTGTTAATATACTTTTTCAAGTCCTAAAAAGAGGATTATCAGATTCTGAACTAGTGGAGACTTAATAAGATTACAAGACATTTTCATCCTGGCTGATTTTTATCATAGCTTTGGGATCATACCTTTTTGTTTGCTTTTTCAAGCTAGAGTTTCTAGTGAAATTTTCAGAATCACATAGTCTTGTAAAATGGCTTGCTGTACTTTGAACCTTTAGTCAAGGAAGTGAAAATTATGGACAGATTGTTGGTGTAATGTTTCCCCTTTTTAGAGTGCCCTTTTTCTCATGATAAATGGTTCACAGATTCATATTAGAAAAACCCAACAGGCTGTTATCAGACCTTCTGTTTATTATGTGAGTGCTGGTGCTGCTCTAGATACGCACAGATTAAGCCCATACATGTTTACTGATGGGAACGTGCATCTAGCTGGGATACGCCTTTTGCCTTTTTCTCACTTGTTAGTCACATTGATAAACAACGTGATACTTCTTTTTGCATCTCTAATGATGATGCCTTTTAGCATTAAGGATTTTATTCCAGTTTTTATATATGTGCATATTTTATATATAAATATATATGAAATACACATGAAATTTTTCATGTACTTTGTGCAAGCTATGATTTTATTTCTTGATGGTCTTGACATATTTCCTTCAAGACCCACTTACTCATAAGGTTAATCACTAAAACATATAATCCTTCCCTTTATTTTAAAACAGATAGGGACCAAAGCCAAAATACTTGTTAATGAAAGTGGAGTGTATTTTGGAGGGAGGAGGATTTTGCTACAGTTCCTGCTTAAGTCTTGTATTTCTTTGCTGACATTTCCAATCTCTTTCTTCCTGTTTCTCATGATGATGGCTTTATATCCCTTTAAGAAATTAAATGTGAGCTATAGGTAAAATAAATGATAGTTAATGTTTTTATAAATAGAGTCGTGTGTTTATGGAATTTATTATAACTTTGTTACAGATTGTATTCTCATGCGTCTTGTGAACATATAATGATTTATGTTTTGTGGGTTTTATTACATGGTAGAGACATTAAAATACTGCAGCAAATACCTGTTTTTAAAGTTACTTTTCATGCAGTTCATAGATGTGCCAGAAGATTATTTTAGCATTTTAATTATAAATCTAATTTATATTAGATTTTTAACATTTTAATGTTAAAGTTTTGCTGTTACTGTAGTTCCAGAAGTCTACTGTTGGGAGTTAGTATTTGTGAACTAGAACCAGTAAATAGAACCTTATGCTGAAGGTTAAAATTAACGAAACTTTTGTACCGACTATACTTTCTGACCTTTTTAAAAAATATTGATGTGTTTTAGATCTGGGCTACAGATGCTGAATTACTATTTTGTGTATGTTGCTAATATTAACCATTAAAATGGTTTTTGACAGTTTGACATTTGAAGGCATTTCCTGTGGAATGATGCTAACATGTATTTAACCATGCAGATCCTCAGTTTGTGGTCTGCCAGCTAAAGGTGAAGATCTATTCCTCCAATTCAGGACCCACACGACGGGAAGACAAGTTCATGTACTTTGAGTTCCCTCAGCCGTTGCCTGTGTGTGGTGACATCAAAGTAGAGTTCTTCCACAAGCAGAACAAGATGCTAAAAAAGGTTTGCCCTTTACTTCTATTGGGAAGAATATCCAAAAATCATACTTTGAGCAGTAACCTCAGATCTTTTGCTTAAAATATTTGATTAGGCAGAAATCATTCTGTAAGGAGAGATTACAGGATAATATTTTGTGACTGACCATTCAGTGAATTAACTATAATTGGTTTTGTTAGATCTGCACATGGTTTGCTTACTATAGCACTGATGAGCCATTATAATGGTAAAAAAAAAAATCTTATTAGAGGAAAAGTCCTTATGTCATTGTAATTTGAAATGAATTTTCTTTAAGTTGGGTTATGCAGAGAAATTTTGTAAAAATATTAAGGGTTGCATGCCCCATTAAATCAGTTACCATCTTTTTAGACAGGATGATGAGTTACCAAGAAAAAGTTAGCGAGGGGCCATGGGTTTGTTTAAAAAAAAAAAATTGTCTATATGTATAAATAAGATCTGTTCCATGGTCTTGTGTAATGACACAAACCACTTTTGCCCCATTCTGGTTTATTTTTTGTGAGACTACATCATTTTATATTTGGCTTTCTCAAATTTATTGAATATTTCAAATTTTAGTTAGAGTGATAAGTATGCAAAAGAAGTAATAACGAATGAAAAATATGTGATATTAAGTATACAGATTTAGAAAGTTAGTGGGGTTTGCATCTTACTGAGCCATAGTTAGGGAATTCAAGAGCTCATTCTTAAAACCGTCTTGGTTTAAAATGTGAAGTGTGAACATTTGAGATGAGTGCACCTAAGGTGCAACATTTTGGGGTATAATGAACAAAGATTCTAGCTTTGTATGTTGTTACTGCCTCATTAAACATACTACATAGTGTATCAGTATTAGTAATAGTATCAGTAATAGGACTGATCTAGTTTTCCTGATATTTAGCTTAAAAAAAAAAATAGGAAGTTTCATTTACTATAAAAACTTTAAACTCTACCTTGACTTATCTGAAGAAATACAATTTCTTATACCCAGAAGCCATATAGCTGGGAAATTACAAAATGTTAAACTGTTTTTTTTTTTACTAGAAACCCATTTCCTACTTATTCTATATAAGTAAAAATTAAATATACCTCGATAACTTTGGGAAATAATTTTTCAGTAGTCCAGGAAGCGTTAGCAGGTGTTTATAATTATTTTTTCCCTTCTGCTCATTGTAAGACTGGCACATGTAAAATTTTATTTATTTTTTAATTTTAATCATTTATTTAAAGTACACTCCACGCCCAACATGGGGCTTGAACTCATGACCCTGAGATCAAGAGTCACAAGCTCTACCAAGTGTGACAGCCAGGTGCCCCTAATATTTTATATTTTACTTTTAAAAATAGGTACCTGTATCATTCTCTCCCCATACCTTTAGGAATGTGTAAGTCCTTATTTTCAGTTGTCTCTGTGTTACTTTGATACATGTAAAATTGAAGATTAGATTAATATTTGTAGTGTATTACATATATTTATTTATTTGCATTTTATGTGATTTTGCTTGCCTATTATAAATGTTGCTGTGATTCAAACAAAAATAGATTTAATATAATCAGTACCTGTACAGAATCCACATTTTTTTTTAAAGATTTTATTTATTTATTTGACAGAGATCACAAGTAGGCAGAGAGGCAGGCAGAGAGAGAGGGAGGAAAGCAGACTCCCCACTGAGCAGAGAGCTCAATGTGAGGCTCAATCCCAGGACCTTGAGATCATGACCTGAGCCGAAGGCAGAGGCTTTAACCCACTGAGCCACCCAGACACCCTGAATCCTCATTTTTTGAGATTTAAATACTACTAGCTTATGTTTTTCTGACTCTAAGCAAAATATATATACTGCTACTAACTCTATGACTTTGCTAAAATAACTGAAATTAACAAATATATATTTTTTAAAGACTTACATATGAGAAAAAAAAGACATGAGATTGCTAGGTACTGTTAAAAGATAAAAAGAATGTTAAATGAAAGATACTTGAAGGTCTTACATCTTCCTGGGAAAGTAGCAAAACCATTAGAATAATAGTTCTAATAAGTAAATTAGAATAAAAGATTTGATGGCAATTTAAGGCACCAGATAAGATGTCACGAAGCTGCACATCATTAACTGTCACGTGGTCCATGTCGGCCAGATTCCAGTCATGAAGAGAGAGAGAGAGAACACTTTCTGTGTTGGTCATGAATGAGCTGACGTGATGAACTTCTGATGTGTTTTTTTGATTAACAGGACCTTGTATTACTTTTAAGAAGTAATTTTTTAAAAATAGGCACTTTGTAACCTAAAAAAGTCAGCATTGCTTGTCTTCCTTCCCCCATATTCTGAAGGTTTTCAGACGTACACACATTGTAGTGTAAGGAACTGGAGCCAGTTAGTGTTTGCATTGCTCTGAAGTAGAAATGTATCTGCCTTGCTTCATTGGGAAGTTGACATTTCAAGAACTTCTGTTAAAGTAAATTTTCTAATTGGATAACTTTTTTTTTTTTTTTTAAGATTTTATTTATTTATTTGAGAGAGAGAGAAGGATTCGGGGCGGGAGTTGTGGAGGGAGAAGCAGACCCTGCTGAGCAGGGAGCCTGATGCGGGGCTTGAGCCCAGGACCCTGGGATCATGACCTGAACCAAAGGCAGACACTTAACTGACTGAGCCACCCAGGTGCCCCTGTAATGGATAACTTACTGAAATAGACCATAAAACCCATTTCTGATTATTTAATACACACATACATACAAACTCAAACATTTTTTAAAGCTAACTTTAGACAAGAAAGGAAATATTTTATCTAAGGTTTTAAAACAAAAGTAAGTTATCTTAGAACCTGTGGAATTACATTTTGGGTCTAAAATTTGAACAAAAGAATAAGCATATGTGAATTAGAGCAACAGATAATCAATAGCTTGCCAAATATTAGTCTGTACGTTTGTCTTTATTCAGACTACCAAATGACATGTCACTTATTTTATTGACTTCTTGGGATGAGTGTTAAATATAGGTGATATATTTAAAAAAAAAAATTTTAATGTCTTTTCTTTTTTTTTTTTTTTTTTTTTTTTTTTTTAAGGACAAAATGTTTCACTTTTGGGTAAACACATTCTTCATACCAGGACCAGAGGAAACCTCAGAAAAAGTAGAAAATGGAAGTCTCTGTGATCAAGAAATTGATAGTATTTGCAGTATAGAACGTGCAGATAATGACAAGGAATATCTAGTACTCACTCTAACAAAAAATGATCTCGACAAAGCAAACAAAGACAAGGCCAACCGATACTTTTCTCCAAATTTTAAGGTCAGTTAAAAACATTTCGAGGAATTAGTGGGTGGCTCTGCATGTGCGTGTCTGTGTTAAGTGTATAGCTGGTGAAGGACTTGTGTGACTGAGGTTTAAATTAAATTAAGTATTATTTAGAAGCAATATTTAGGCATCAGTAATGTGAGTTTCTAACATGGATGCACACAGAATTAAAGCTGCCCCCCCTTCTTTGTTGTTGTTTGGTGAAATCTGGGACAGGGGTTGGGAAGGGGAATTCAGTTTATGGGACATGAAATAGGAATGAGGGAAGAAAGAATAAAAGGGAATTCAGTCATTTGGGAATGATTCATATGGACTGTTCTTAACTGTTCCTACTTTTGTCCCCTTCCAGTTTATTCTCAACTCCTCAGAGTGATCTTAAAATAGATATGATTGTTATAATTGATATGGTGTTATCACTCCTGTTTATATTTAAAGACCTTGTGGTTTTTTGATACGACCTACAAGGACCTACATAATTCAGCCCAGGCCTACCTCCTACATGAGCTCTAGCCACATTCTGCTCCTACTCTGAGATTCACCCATCCTGGTCTCTCTTCAGTTCTTCGAAATGCTAAGCTGCTCCTGCCTCCAGTCTTTTCAGTTCTTTTTCTCTCCCTGTAGACCTCTCCACCTTCCATCTTTCCCCTGCTGTTCCCACATTTGGCTACCCTTCCGTGTGGTAGCCTTCGCTTCAGTCTTGTTGCTCTGAAAGGCCTTCTCCAATCAAGCTCTTGTATTTCTCCCTTCCTAAAGCTCTACTTCCTCATATTGTGGAATTATTTGGGTCATTACTTATATCTATATGTGATGTATGTGTATATTTTTAGTCCTGTGCTTTGATAAGAATTTTCCAGGTTAAAAAATCTGATTTGTCAATATTTCCAAATGGTAGTTTGCCCTTTTTTCCTTTCCCTCTCCTGTTTCTCCTTCTACCTGATTTTCCCCCTTCCTTTCACCATACCCTCCTTTCTCTTTCAAAAAATTATTTTCCTTGTTTTGCCTCATTCCATTTTTATAATATGCAGCAAGCCTACCCATAGTTGATAAGTATAAGAATATTGCGAGTAATCCTAAAAATAAATGGGAGGCTACATATTTTAAGTGAAAATAAATCCAGTATTAAGTGCCTTTAAATCTTATACTTCTTCTAAGTGATTAGAAGTGTCTTTGAGAATTCACAGGTTTCCATCAACTAAGTCTGTGTTTTCCTTAATTATTAGCTTTTTTGGTGTGACTTCCTCTAGTCTTACTGTTTTAATATTAAATATTCTTTTAATATTACAAGAATATATATTTGTGATTACAAGTAAGAACTATTTCAGTTATCAGTAAACAGATATAATGGTGTAAGTGTTAATGAACAAATGAAGCAGAGGTGGCATAGAGCACGATCTTGGTGTGTTTTTTAGCTGAATAGTTAGGAGAAGACCTCTCTAGCAGGTGACCTTTTATCAGAGGCCCACATGGAATGAGTGAGCTGTACAAATATTTGGGACAGGAGGGAAGGGCAGATAAAACAGCCCTGAGACAGGAATGATCTCCCATGTTTGAGGAGCAGTAGACAAGCAGCCATTTTGACTAAAGCACATCGGTCCGACTGTGAAGACATTGGTGTGTTTCCAGCACAGGAAGGATGTCATCTGAATTTTGTCTTTAAAATGTAGACTGGAGAGGAGGCAAGGACAGAGCTGGGAAGTGAAGTGAGAAGCTGCCACTGTGGTTTAATGCAGATGAGAAGAGGTGGCTGCAGGGACTAGCGTGGTGGCAGTGGGCACACTGAGAAGCTGTCAGAGAGGTAGAGATGGCATTGTGTGGGTGGACCCAAAAGGATTTGCTGATGCAGCAGATGTTGGATGTCAGAGGAGGAGAAGTGAGGATGACTCTTGGGTAGTGGGTGGGAGAGGTTGTAGATAGAACAGAAAGAGCAAGGGTCTTCCTGGCGGATCTGATGGAAGCCTCAGATCCACTGCCTTCTGGGCCTCCGCTTCCTCTCCGGGGAGATGGAAATCCCTGCCTTGCTGAGTTGTTGGATGTCTCTCCAGCACTGCTGTGATGGCCCTTTGTCCACTGTCAGATCACTGTCTAATGTTCTTAACCTTCAGGGCTGACGGGATCCCAAACATCACTGCTAATCAGTGTTTTTATAATGTAGTACTTGTTTAGTGTTATTTGTATCAGAAAATATACTGAGACTCAGAGTGGTATTAAGTGCAACATTCTTTTGGAACTCAGCTATTTGTACATTGAATTTTTTTTTTTTTTTAAGATTTTGTATTTATTTATTTATTTATTTATTTTTTAAATTTATTTGACAGAGATCACAAGTAGGCAGAGAGGCAGAGAGAGAGAGAAAGGGAGGAAGCAGGCTCCCTGCTGAGCAGAGAGCCGGATGCCGGGCTCGATCCCAGGACCCTGAGATCATGACCTGAGCCGAAGGCAGAGGCTTTAACCCACTGAGCCACCCAGGCGCCCCTGTACATTGAATTTTTTAAAAAATATGTTATTTATTTATTGGACAGACAGATCACAAGTAGGCAGAGAGAGATGAGGAAGCAGGATCCCTGCTGAGCAGAGAGCCCGATGTGGGGCTCGATCCCAGGACCCTGGGATCATGACCTGAGCCGAAGGCAGAGGCTTTAACCCACTGAGCCACCCAGGCGCCCCTGTACATTGAATTTTATTGAAAATACACTTTTTAAATGATCCATGAACTTCAGTCTCAGTGCATTTTTTTTTTTGTAGAATTATTTAGTTAATGCTTGCAGCTTATGCTTATTAAAGACTGGTATATTAACATCCCAATGTGTCTTTTCAGTATATAACAAGAAAACATAGGAAATCTGAAGCAGACAGTCATTTAAAAGAGCTGCCTTTTCAAGATTCTATTTGTCGTTGTATTTTTAAAAAAACGAATCTGTTAAAAATATATATCTTTACTAAGTCATTTAAGATTAGTCAGATTTATGGATTTTCCACTTAAACTCTGTCTTTTTTTCTCTAGGTGAAGCTGTACTTCACGAAAACAGTAGAGGAGCCATCAAATCCCGAGGCTAGCAGTTCAACTTCTGTAACACCAGATGTTAGTGACAATGAACCTGATCATTATAGATATTCTGACACCACTGACTCTGATCCAGAGAATGAACCTTTTGATGAAGATCAGCATACACAAATTACAAAAGTCTGAATTTTTTTTTAATCAAGAGGGATAAAACACCATGAAAACAAACTTGAATAAACTGAAATTGGACCTTTTTTTTTAATGGCAATAGGACATTGTGTCAGATTACCAGTTATAGGAACAATTCTCTTTTCCTGACCAATCTTGTTTTACCCTATACATCCACAGGGTTTTGACACTTGTTGTCCAGTTGAAAAAAAGGTTGTGTAGCTGTGTCATGTATATACCTTTTTGTGTCAAAAGGACATTTAAAATTCAATTAGGATAAATAAAGATGGCACTTTCCCATTTTATTCCAGTTTTATAAAAAGTGGAGACAGACTGATGTGTATACGTAGGAATTTCTCATTTTGTGTTCTGTCACCAACTGAAGTGGCTCAAGAGTTTTGTGATAACACAGGTTCACATCCTACCCCTTTGCACTTGTGGCAACAGATAAGTTTGCAGTTGGCTAAGAGGAGTTTCTCCAGGGTTTTGCTACATTCTAATGCATGTATTCGGGTTAGGGGAATGGAGGGAGTGCTCAGAAAGGGTATCTGTTAGCTGGACTCTGGACCATATACCATCTCCAGCTACTTCACGCACCTTTCTTTAGCATGCTACAGTTATTAATCTGGACGTTTGAGGAACTGGCCGCTGTCACTGCTTGTTGTTTTGTGCATTTTATTTTATTTTTTTTAAGCATATTGGTGCTAGAAAAGGCAGCTAGAGGGAGTGACTCTGTATTGGGGTACAGGAATGAACCTTCCACAACTTGTTAAGAATCCACAAATGAAGGGATATAAAAATAATGTGGTCATAGATAAGAAACACAGCAACAATGACTTAACCATATAAATGTGGAGGCTATCAACAAAGAATGGGCTTGAAGCATTATAAAAATTGACAATGATCTATTAAAATACATTTTCTGAATTGTAACGACTGCTCCATCTCCTGTGTAATCAAGGCCAGTGCGAAAAGTCAGATGCTATTAGTACCTACATCAGTCAACCACGTACACTTACTTTATTAGTTTTCAATCATATACCTGCTGTGGATGCTTCATGTGCTGCCTGCAAGCTTCTTTTTTCTCACTGAATATAAAATATTTTGTAATGCTGCACAGGAAATTTCAATTTGAGATTCTACAGTAAGCGTTTTTTTCTTTAAAGATTTATGATGCACTTATTCAATCCAATAGCTGTCAGCCGTTCCACCCTTTTGACCTTACACATTCTATTACAATGAGTTTTGCAGTTTTGCACATTTTTAAAATGTCATTAACTGTTAGGGAATTTTACTTGAATACTGAATACATATAATGTTTATATTTAAAAGAACATTATTTGTGTTAAAAAGGAAATTAGAGTTGCAGTAAATTTTCAACACTGCACAAATAATAAGGCATTTACTTTCTCAGTAGAAATTGTCCCACATAACGCTTTTATCGATTTTTTATTGAAAGAATCGTTTTTTTTTAAATGTGCAGTGTTGAATCATTTCCTCATAGTGCTAGACTTAGGACTAGGGCTTCAGTTTCACTTCTTAAATATCATATATTTGATATGCCCAGACTGCATATGATTCTAAGCAGAGTACAACTACTATTGTAAAACTAATGTGAAGATACTATTTAAAAAGTTTTCCCCCCAGAAATTTGGTGTCTTTCAAATTATCCCTTAACCTTGAAACATTTAAATATTCAGCCAGTTTATTTCTTAATGGTGTAAAATCTCATTTTCAATAACTTATTGGTGCTGAAATAGTTCACTAGCTGTGGTCTGACCTAGTTAATTTACAAGTACAGATTGCATAGGACCTACTAGAGCAGCATTTATAGAGTTTCATGGTTAAATAGGCAGAACTTCATCTAAAATATTCTTAGTAAATAATGTTGACATGTTTTCCATACCTCATCAGTTTCATTCAACAAATAAAATTTTTACATTTTTAACAAAGCTCTTAGGATTTACACATTTGTATTTAAACATTGATATATAGAGAGAATTGACTGACTGCTCAATTGGTTATATTGGTAAAGTTAGAGAACTATTCCTAAGATCTCAGCATTGAAATTTATATGCCACCTTATCTTTCATAAAAGCTGAAAATTATTGACTAAAATGAAAATCCACTCTTCATGTTTTGATGATAGTTATTAATACTGTTATTTGTTACAGTTTTGGGCACAGTATATTAAAACATAACTTGTGTTGTTCCAATATGTAACATGGAGGGCCAGGTCATCAATAATGACATTATAATGGGCTTTTGCACTGTTATTATTTTTCCTTTGGAATGTGAAGGTCTGAATGAGGGTTTTGATTTTGAATGTTTCAATGTTTTTGAGAAGCCTTGCTTACATTTTATGGTGTAGTCATTGGAAATGGAAAAATGGCATTATATATATATATTATATATATATAAATATATATTATACATACTACTCTCCTTTATTTCAGTTACCATCCCCATAGAATTTGACAAGAATTGCTATGACTGAAAGGTTTTTGAGTCCTAATTAAAACTTTATTTATGACAGTATTCATAATTAGCCTGAAATGCATTCTGTAGGTAATCTCTTTGAGTTTCTGGAATGTTTTCTTACTTAGACTTTTTGGATGTGCAGCCGCTTACATGTCTGAAGTTACTTGAAGGCACCACTTTTAAGAAAGCTTACAGTTGGGCCCTGTGCCATCCCAAGTCCTCTGTAGCTCCTCGCGAACATTTTTTTTTTTTTTTTGCCATAATTATTACAGGGCAGTTGGAAACCTAGCATCCCCGTTCTTTGCTGTGGCACAGGTTATAAACTTAAGTGGAGTTTACCGGCAGCATCAAATGTTTCAGCTTTAAAAAATAAAAAGTAGGGTACAAGTTCCATGTTTAGTTCTAGAAAATGTGTGCAATATGTTCATAACGATGGCCGTGGTCGCCACAAAGTGCCTCGTGTACCTTTACATACTGTTCATGTGTCATGCATGCAGACGGAAGGGGTGGGACTGTGCACGGAAGTGGGGGCTCTAACCGCGGTGTCTGGCAGAGCTGCCTTCCACCCTGCCGGCTCAGCAGTTCAGTCTTTTCCTAGAGCATATATATACTCAACATTTCAGTCTGTTAAACAGCCTTACTGCGATTCAGCCTCTTCAGATACTCTCGTGCTGTGCAGCCGTGGTTCTGTGTGTAAATGCTATGCACTGAGGATACACAAACACATAATGACGTGTGCAGGATAACGCCTCATACCAATCAGATGTCCGTTTGTTACTGTGTTTGTTAACAACCCTTTATCTCTTAGTGTTATAAACTCCACTTAAAACTGATTAAAGTCTCATTCTTGTCACTGTGTGGGTGTTTTATTAAATGAGAGTACTGATCATTTGAATTGAGGTTTAAAATAAAAGGCATCCAGACGTGGTTCTCTGTAACACACCCCCACCCCCCGCCCGTGTCCTTCAAAGCCTGCGGTTATAAAAACATGGGCCTTTGTTAGCTTGGGGGTAGAGTGTCCCAACTACTCATGTTTAAGAGATGAGCTTTTTTTAGGGCCTTAGTCAACACTTAGTAAATCGCTTCAGGCACATTAAATAACATTCTAGTACCTGAAAAAGTTTAAGAGTCTTGAAAAATTGTCTTTTTTTTCCCCCACTAAGCCAGATGTCTGAAAGAAAATTTCCCCGCATGGATTTGATACTTCAGATTTAAACATGGTGACTTGTCCATCCTTTGTAGACTGTCATCAACATATGGGAAGCCTCATCTACTCATTGTGGCTTGTGCCATTTGCATACTGATAGTCCTGAGTAGTCTGAAAGACTCTGTACTTGAATTAATCTTGTGATTTCTAATCTTCATAAAAGTTTAAAGACTAAGGTGTATCCTCTCAGCGGAGCACAGTAATATCTAGTAGGTGACGGTGTAGTTTGTAGGGATGTTTGGAGAAGTAAAGCAGACTGTATGGAACAGTGAGACTTAATGTCCTTTCAGGTTTACATTTTGTTGTGTGGCTTTTTAAAAACAGTAAGTGTGAATAATGTATAATCATCTAAAAAAGTATGCAAAGTGTGTGGTTGTGTATGCACTTCTATTTGGTATTGTGAGGGTTACCATCCTGGAGTTTTAAGTACTGGGTTTCATAAGAGGATCTTGGCGATGTCTGAGATGTAGGAGCGTTTTTCTTGCGTTGTCTCTTGAGCTCGTGGGATTCAGTGAATGCCACCACCATTTCCACTGAGAAGTAAAAATCACCTGTGTTTAACCTGCAGAGAGACGAAACATCAAGCCCTTAAATCTCCGGAATTTGCTGCTAATGTCCAACTCCTTTTGTTCTTTAATTCCTGCCAGATAACGAGCTACACATCTCAATGACTGAAGTCTAAGTTTTGATGGGCAGTGCTGTTAACTAGCACAGAGAGAAAAGTTTCTGAATGCAGACAGATATAATCAGTCGAAACTGGTATAAGGACATTATTTTAAAACTTCTAAAGATGGAATGTTAGAGATCGATTTTTCTGTAGAATTATATAGCCATAGGAAGCCTAAAGATTAAGTTGCTTATCGGTTTTTTGTTTCGTTTTTTTGGTTTTTGGTTTTGGAGCAAGTCCATTCCCTTGTAACAACGATCTTGCTACTTTTTCCATCCTTCAACGGAGGGAGCTTCCTTCTTACAACTGTATCAGAATGTAGGTAGCCACTCTTGGCAAATTCCTATTGGTTGGTGACTTTAAAAATAGATAATGTGAAGACAGGAAAGGACAAATAATTTCACTGGTGGTAATACCTGTTGGTTCTTCAGTTAGCTCTTTTGAGAATCCTTTCCCATAAACAACAAAAATAAGATACTCATAATTCCACGATGTGGAGACCTGGCCATTGTGGATACCTTCTGTGACTCTGCAATCATTTTTTTCCTGCATATTCATGTATATTCTTTAAGAAGTGAAGTTTGTACTATGCATACTCAAAGCCTTTAAGTTTGGTATATGCGACATGGATTTGTGGAGTGTTGAGTCACATCAGACGATGAACAGTGACTTGTGCTGTGGGTGCAGGTCGTGTGCAGAGCCCTGTCCAAGACCCTGGGTTCCTCATGATGTGTAGATACTGTTAGCATTAGAGTGATAAGTGTCTGAGTAAGTAAGATAGTTACGTTTATTTAGCGTAGACAAGCTGAACATTGTAGATCTGTCTCCTCAAAAACTTTTTTAAACCTGCATTTTGGGATTGCGTGTTAGGTGGTTAAACAGAACCTGTGAGACACTGTGCAATAGTTCATTTCACTATTGCCTTTCCACGTCCTCGGAGGTTGAAGGAGAAGGATGAGCTTCTCAGTTTTTATAGTTCCCAAACAGGTGTTCAATTTGGACTGAATTGATTTGACACCTGCCAAAAAGGGAAAGCTACTGCTCATTTATCAGTCAATTGTCTTGAAATCTGTGCTGGTGTAACTTCCAGCATCTCAAAGAGACAGTATTTCATGAGTGGTTTACCTTCAGCACTGGAATTTACCATGTTTAGTATAATGGGGGCCTTCTAACAAAACATGCAACTCTTCTTTGATAGTTATTTGAGGATTTTCTTGAAAAAAATTCAGCGGCAGGGCAACACATAACTTAGAAATGTATTGATTGACATTTAAAGAATATTTTTACATGGATGAGTGAAGTCGGCTGCCATCTTTGAGCATTACCAGGTCTTAAAGCTGCGTATTTTTAAAGCGTTTAACAAGGATTTATATTTTTTCATTTTTTTAATTAAAAATAATTTATATCTTGTTGCATGTGGTTTCTCATCTGTTCTTGAAACAATCAGAGGTTTTGTTTGGAATGGAGCAAGGCTCTAGTGTTGCAGATTGTCAATTGTTCACACAGCGAAATTCTGAAAATGTTCATGTGTGGCTTCCTCTATTAGCCTGTCATTCACTGGCATCAGTTTATGTGCACCTTCAGGATTTTTCTCCCCACTCCATACAGCTGTCCAAATGATATCTTATGTTGACATATGCCTTTCAGTTTTTACTTTTGTCTCTCACTAATTTGCCCTATTGGGCAGTTTATAAATGTGTGTTGGGTGGGTGGGTAGATGCATTAAATTTTGGAGTGCTATAGTCCAACTTCAGGGTTTCAAATAGTTTGATGCAGGCAAACAGCTCTCCCTGAAATCTCACAGTTCACTGTAATGAAACTGTTGTCAACCTTGGATGACTTTGGCATAGAGGAATGACTCTTGGATATTAATGAATTTGTTAGTAGCATCTTGATGTGTGCATTAATGGGTTACTTTCAGATGTGTGCATTTAACCAAAGTTGGTGCCCTAGAAAAGTCTGTATCAAGTTACATTTGGCTACTGATGGACATAAAAACAGAAATGCTTTCTTATGGAGAGTTTTCCTTTAAAAAGAAAGTCATTTTGAGTATTTGGTTTTAAATTTTTTTATACAACAAGTACTTATCAAGTCCCTGCTATGTATAACAGATATTTGGAATATATTAGTGATCAAAACAGACACCCTTTATTGCCCTTGAGGAGTTCCCACTCCAGGAGGGGAGATTTATTAAACTGTGACGGGTGCTGTGAAATGAGTTGCACGTGATCCAGTAATGATCCCCAAACACTGTATATGCTCCCTTAGACTTCCACCCCCTTGAGGTTAGATGAGCCATTGTAACTAGTTAATTGCAGGGAGCCAGCAGTGAAAGGGTTGTGACCCTCTCAAGGAAAGGCACTAAAAATTAAATCCCTTGTAGAATCCTCTGGGCTCCCCTCTTCTTTGAGGCAATGACCAGGACTAGATGTGTTTCAGGTGCTTCAGCTCTGTCAGCCTGGGTCTTGAGTGACTTTATGGAGCAGAAATTCCTCAAATTGAACATTAGATACTAGCATGAGCAAAAAATAAGTATTAAATTAGACCGAGATTCTGGGACAATTGGTCACCATTGCATAATTAATTATATTTGACTGATGGCTTGGAAGGGTCAGAGAAGGAAGCAGGAAAGAGGGGATTTAAAAGGAAGCAAAACGAAAAGTGACCTTTTAAAATGAAAAATGTGATGCAATCAAGAAACCAATTGCAAGTGAACTGTCAGGTACTGTTCTAGATCCTGGAGATAGAGATGGGCCAACAGAAGGTGCCAGCTCTGGTGTTTTAGCAAGGGATGCCATATGATAAACACCAAACGTAGCATCTGTAAGGTAAGAAGGGCTCCAGCAGGGTGATCGTGGAAGAGAGGCCGGGTGTGGAGAGGTGAGATCGAAGTGCTGAAGAGGGTAGTCTAGAATCGTCCTCACTGGTGAGACCTGAGGTGACAACTGAGCAGAACCTCCTCCTCGCCCCTGATCAGTGGCATTAGAATGTCCTTTCATCCTATTGGACGGAAGAGGCACTCATTATCCTTTATAAAACTTCATTCTCACCTTTTACAATTCTCTTGTATTTGGTTCCTGAGTTTTTAAGATTTTTACCGGTATATCTAGGGACAATCTTGAGAACACCACCCAAAGTAGTCATTGTGTTCTAAATCATTTTGTTTTCTAGATTGGTTTGGCAAGATCTGTATAAGCAGTATGTTCCTCTTCGTTCCCAGAGTTGAGTTCATTCTAAAGTTTTTCTTACTAAATGTGTGTTGGAAATACCTGATTATGGCTTTTCAGTAGAAATTAATGTTCTGTTATGGCCTTAGATATTTCCATAAAGCTGAAAGGAAATGTCATTTATGAATTATTGATGAAAAACAAGTTATAAATTTTGAGCTACCTGAGAAACAAAAGGGGTAAAATTTATGGCCTGGTGCTGTATACTTTTATTTATTCATTTATTTATTTATTTACAAAGATTTTATTTATTTGACAGAGAGAGACAGCAGGAGAGTGAACACAAGCAGGGGGAGTGGGAGAGGGAGAAGCAGGCTCCCTGCTGAGCAAGGAGCCAGATTCAGGGCCTGATCCCAGGACCCTGGGATCATGACCTGAGCTGAAAGCAAATGCTTAAGAATGAGCCACCCAGGAACTCCAGTGCTGTATGCTTTAATTCTTAACTCATATGAGCAGAAACTTCTGGGAAAGTACCAAAATCTAAATAGTAAAAGAAAATTTTTTTTCACAAAGGAGGATTCCCCCCTTCTCCTACCACATTTCAAGATCCAAGAAATTTAAGTTTGTGGTAAAGGGCAAATAGTATAATTGAGTTAATTTGATACAATAGAAACTTGCAAATATTTATTTATTGTGACATTATTATCTGGTATTTGCTATTGATCACTTTCTTCCTCCCATCAGGAGGAAATTTTGAAAGAAAATATCAACGAATAGCTTTGGCTAGTAATTTTAATTAATTTTAAATTTTAATTTTAAAATATTATTCTAGGTGATCTTAAACACACTTTGGCAATTTTGTGTTTTGTTTTTATTCTGAGTCTGAATGAGGGTTTTTTTGTTTTGTTTTGTTTTTACATTTTGTTTTGCTTTCAGAAAAATTAAAGTAGTAGAATAGTTTCCCCAATGTGAGAAGAATTGTCATGTAAATTTAGAAAAAAATATTGTGTCCATCCTTTATTCTTGGCCTGAAGATTAAACATTACTTACTGGGCATGTCTCCTAAACCTACTTCATTGGAACTTGAAAGTACATTTCAATAGTAATGATAAACACACCTCTAACTTAATTTTCAAGGAAATAAGCCATGTTTTTACCCTTCTGAAAATACCTGAGACTTGGAAAAAATTTAATTATATTTTTCTGCTTAATAATATTCAGTTAAATGTGATGTATAGAGATTGTGAAGCTTCTCAAAAATATAAATCTGTAAAAATACTCTAAGTATGACAATGCTATCCGTGTATTTGAAAGTTAGCTAAGGTAGTCCAAGTAACAGATAACAGAACACACTGTAACATGCACACTAGGGAAAATAACAAATTAGAGTGATGTTTATGCTTCTCTTTTCAGTTAAAACCCTGTCTTTGAAATTACAGATCTTGTAATTTTACGATCCTTATTATGTATAAGGAAGAGAAATGTGTTTCAGCTTTACAGGTGGATGTGAAAATTAGCCAGCTTCTTCATTTTTTTCAATATTTCCACGAAGATGTCATTGGCAGGGAAGCCCAACATTTTACATGGTTTTCTTCAATAAGGGCGCTATACTCTATACAACAGCTAATACTCTGTTGGTGGTACATGGGTTTCTCAGGATTGTTAGAACTGGAGATCAGAAGAATGTTCAAAAATGCTTAGTCTTCAGTCAAAGAGTAGGCATGAGCTAAAATTTCCCTTTTGCCAGTCCCTGCAGACACCATTTAGAATGTGTTTTGTTGATCTTGGAGAAGACATGAGGCCACTGTTTCCACGGAAAAATCCAAGAAGATTAAAACAAATATCACTATGAACATGGTCTGCTGAGGTAAAATCATGGTGGGGAGGTACTTGAAAACCTCAGACTGCTCGAATCTTTCCCAAGAAAGTTTCTACACAGTTCTACCTCAGAAAACCTGAAGATACAGATTTGAAACTCATAGGAGTCCTGTGATAAGTCACATACCCGGAGACCAAAACACAGAGCAGAGAGGCAGGAAGTTGAAGTGGGAAGAGAAGGACAAGGGAAGACAAGAGGGCTCGGGGAGTTCCAGCTACCCCACAGTACCGGAGGGCAGCTAGGGAGACGCTCTGCTGGCCCCTTGCGCCACGCACAGTGGCAAACGCTTGCCAGGCTTTACCCACCCTTCAAGGTGGGTGGTTTCACCTCAGTTTATGCACAAAACCTGAAAGAGTATTTGAATTGCCCAGGCCTCAACAGAACTGGAGCCCATCGGAACTATGCATCTTGACCACACTATGACGCTAGCCCCCCTCATCCACATAATCAAGTTTACAACGCAAACAATGAAAGCATAAACAATCAGTAATGGAATCCTGCCAATATCCTTTATCGCTGGCAGAAGAAAAGCCCATTTTAGTACAAGCTTTAAGTCCTGCAAAATGAATGAAGCAGAAAAATGTCTAACACGTGTTCGTGCCATGAAAGAGAACTCCGAATCCTTGCAAAGTTCTCGATAGGTTCGATGGTGAGGTGTTGGCACATGCTTTTACAGCAAGACCCAGAAGGAGAGCAAGACGGGCCAGTTTGGCCTTAAATTTGTTGAATAAACTTGTACTTTACTTGAACTTAGTGGTTCAAGTGGTTGAACTTAGAGATGTGCTGAGGTTTAAAGTAATTCATTCTCCGTTAAGCAGGTCGACCAGCCGCCTGTCAGGTGTATGCCGCCTGCTTAGCGTGTCCACTTGGAATGATGGTGCTGCAGAGCTCAGAAAAGGTCACTGAGGGCGCCTGGGTGGCTCAGTGGGTTAAACCGCTGCCTTCGGCTCAGGTCATGATCTCAGGGTCTTGGGATTGAGCCCCACATCGGGCTCTCTGCTCAGCAGGGAGCCTGCTCCCCCACCCTCTCTCTGCCTGCCTCTCTGTCTACTTGTGATCTCTCTCTGTCAAATAAATAAATAAAATCTTTAAAAAAAAAAAGAAAGAAAAGAAAAGGTCACTGACCTTTTAGAGCGGAGAACAGAGTATACGCAGAGGGAAGAGCTAGTACAACGGCTTGTTGTGGGAACAAACTTGGCCATTTAGGAAACTATAAGAAGAGAAAGGCTAGAGCCCAGTGAGTGCTGTGGAGAGCAGGGGAAGGTAAAATTTGGAGAAGTAGGCGGGGGAACTTCTGATTCCAGCCAAGGTGGAGTAGAACCACTCAAGGCCATTTCTGCTGCGGTTGACAAAAACTCGGGACCAAATGCACCAGATCCACCAGCTGGCCAGAGGAAACCAGGAAAATTGTCTCCTTTTGGCCAGAGAGCGTGGGTTGAGGGGAGAAGGAAAATCCTGAACAGGGGAGGGCCGGGATGGGGGACCCTCTCACTGTGTATATAACTTCTCCAAGTCCTCAGCTCGGTCTGGAGCTGGCGTGCACAAGACAGACCTAAAGAACCATAGCAAAGAAAAAAAAAAAAAAAAAAAAAAAAGAAAGAAAATGAGATGGGAACCACCACTAACAGAAGTTGACAGAGAATTTGTGGTCTGAGCCTGACTGAGTCGATTGCCTGCTTAAGCAAACAAACAAACAAACAACAAAAAAAAAGCAAATAAAATGTTTTTCAGAAAATTTTAGTAAGACCCAAAGTGGTTACAACCCAGTATCCAAAACTGCTTAAGAAGGAAGAGCCAGGATAACGTGACCCATTTCCAAGGAAAAAGTCCATCAGGAGACACCAGCCACGAGATAACCCAGATGCTGAAATTATCAGACATAAAAACAACTATTATAATTGTGCTCCATGAGATGAAGATCAACACACTTGAACAGAAAGATAGAAGTTCTCAGCAGAGAACCAAATCATAAAAAGAATCACATGGAAATTCTATGGCCAAAGATGCAATATCTGAAATTAGAAATAAAAACCACTACTTGGGCAATAGAAAAATGGAAATGACAGGTAAGAATCAGCACACTTGAAAGTAAACTAATAAGTGTCCAATTTTAATGATGACCCTAAGGTCTTTAAGGTGGATGAGGCTTTGAAAAGCAAACTGTAACCGACTATAATTAGCTACAGGGAGCCTTGATAAGATATTAATCTAAGTACATTCATGTGGCTCCTTGAGATACGTATGAAGGAGTTCCTGCTGTTTGTCAATTATGTTGAATAAGGAATTAGCATTATCATTGGTCCAACTGTGATGATTATGCAAATTTTCTATGACAGTTTTATTCGGGCTCAATTCGTAAAAACATGTCACATACGTTCTGCAACTTACAATGTCTGAGCTAAGGCATGCGTTGACAAAGAAATTTCCCTAATTGGGTCCATTAAGTTTTGTACCTGCAGCAAAAGCAATTTTGAAACCTAAGAGAGTCATCACTAGATAATTGCCAAGCTCATCATCAGAGTCAGTGCCTGATAAATTGCTTTGCTCTCCTGCTCATGTTAACTCTTTGTTTTTTTATTTTTATTTTTTATTTATTTTTAATTTTTAAAAGATTTTATTTATTTATTTGAGAGAGAGACAGTGAGAGAGAGCATGAGAGGGTAGAAGGTCAGAGGGAGAAGCAGAATCCCCGTGGAGCTGGGAGCCCGATGCAGGACTCGATCCCAGGACTCCAGGATCATGACCTGAGCCGAAGACAGTTGCTTAACCAACTGAGCCACCTGGGCCCCCTTATGTTAACTCTTTGAATCAGCTGTTGTAATAGGGCTCTTTCCCAAATGTGGATGTGATTACAGAGATGTCACATGAAAATCAACCTATCTTGTAGGCACAATGCATGCTTTCCAATCTCATAACAGAAAAAAAAAAATGCAACGTTTAATGCTGCTAGTACTTAGAAATCTGTTACGCGACATCATTAAGGTGAGTCTGGAGAAAAATGGGACTGGTATTATGTTTGGAAAAATGACTTCCTGATGAAGGAAGACAATTTCAAGGCTCTATAATATCTCCCATCGTTACATTAGCACCGTATTATTCTTAAAAAGCAGTGTGAATTCCTGTAATAGTGATAATTCTGGATTTAAGAGTTTAACAAGTGTTGCCACTTAATTCCTATAAGATCGGAAGCACAATTATATCCATCTT
Organism: Taxidea taxus jeffersonii; assembly: GCA_003697995.1. Taxonomy (NCBI): domain Eukaryota; kingdom Metazoa; phylum Chordata; class Mammalia; order Carnivora; family Mustelidae; genus Taxidea; species Taxidea taxus. Next base: position 208,335 of record RCUC01140397.1, read on the forward strand.
ATGCGTGAGGAATCGAGGGAGGCAGACATTCAGTAACTGGTCAGCACAGAAAAACTGGTAAGTGGTGGAACCAGGATTTAAGTTTCCTTCTATCTGGTTCCTGAGCCTAGACCACTAGCTACTGTGTTACATAGTTACTTCCTATAACAACTAAATGAGAAACTTTATTATTTTTTTTTCTTTAAAGGACATAATCTTCAAGTTGCAATGGGTAGAACAGTGGTAAGTGGTAAGCAGTGGTTCTCAGGTTTTGGTCTCAGGATTCTTTCAGACTCTTAACATTTATTGAGGACCTTGAAAAGCTTTTGAGTGATAGGTTATTTTTACCTACAGATATTTTACCCTATTGGAAATTAAATCTGAGACATTATTACCTGAGAAATATGTACTAATTAAAAATAACAACAAACCCATTACACGTTAACATAAATAACGTTTTTAATGAAGATAATTATGCTTTTCAAAAAAAACTTTAGCAATTAAGGGTGGCTTAAAAAATTCTATATCTATTAATATCTACTAATACTTGGCTTAATAGTAAACATCTGGATTTTCATATATGCTTCTGCATTTCATCAGTTGTGAGATGTTGTTTTGTTTGTAGCACATGAAGAAAATATGGCCTCTGTACACAGATATGTAGTTAGAAAGGGAGAAGTTTTTTAAGAGCCTTTTTAGATAATTGTAGGTATTCTTGATACTATCAAACTCAAGTTGTACTTTTTTAAAAGTTCACTCCAGTGTGGGATTGGGACCCCTCAATGAACCTTTTGTACTGTGATTCAAACCTGTTAGTTTATCTCGTTCTTCTTTTTTTTTTTTGAGATTTTATTTTATTTTTTTGGCAGAGACAGAGAGTGAGCGTGAGTGAGCACAAATGAGGGGATAGGCAGGCAGAGAGGGGGGGAGAAGCAGGCTCTCTGCAGAGCAGGGAGCCCAAGCAGGGCTCTATGTGGGACTTGATCCCAGGACCCTGAGATCATGACCCAAGCTGAAGGCAGATGCTTAACCAACTGAGCCACCCAGGCACCCCTATCTTGTTCTCTGAATGATCTTTTACCCATGTATAATTCTGTAACATTATGAATGGATTATTTGGAAGATATTGGCTCACTGATTTGTGTAGTCTTCCAAATATTGACACATTTCACTGTAAACATAAAAAAAAAATCACATTTTCTAACATCACCTTGAGCTCATTAGAAAAGTCTTTAAATACTGGAAAGCTGTCAAGTTCAAAGTGGCAGATACAAGTTTTTAAAAATACTAATTTTTACCTAAAAGCTTGAATATTATCCCTGACAGCAAATACTGTTTGTTGTTCTCCTGAAAGGGTCTCGATATCCCACTGGGGCCATCGGCCATGCTTTGAGGGTCACTGGTGAAGAGCTTTGATTGGGGAGAAGTAAAGAAGAGAACATTCATCTAAAGGTCCAAACAAATTAATTTCCAGGGTGCTGAAGAAACATGAAAATGGTCTCAGAATCACTAGCCGTAATCTGTGATAAATTAGGAGAAGTGGGAGAGAGTTCAGACATGGAGGAATGAGAAAAGATTGTCTTCACTCTCCCGGGGAATGTATTCTGGCCAACTCTGATTCCCAGAAAAAGACTACATGATATTCCATAGCAGGTAGCTTCAGAACCCTGCAGAATAATTCAGCAATTGCCGGATGTTGTGAGGGCTGGGAGGTCATCTTAAGTTTTGTTTTCCTGCAAAATCACCTGACAAGTGCTTCACATGGCTTATACCCTAAGGTATTTGAATAACTACGAAGAGACAGTTGAAGGATAATTTGTATGGCTACTGCTTGTACAAACCGAACCAAGCTCATTTGATTAGAAACCATTTATAGATTACCCGCCATATGCAAAATGCCGTGGTAGGGAAATGGCAGACGGGAGGGGCACAGAGAAAAAAACTGGCCTTGAGAAAGGAAAATACCGAGGGTATTATCAAGTGTAAAATCTGTGAACTCCACCTAATGAGAGGAAGTAGCATGTCCTTATGGGAAGATCATAGCATTAGGAGTTAGAATATTTGAAATTGTGCTCATCCTGGTTTTTGCCAACTCAGTGGACACCCTTGGGCAAGTGACTTCAAGTCTTGACCTGTGTTCCGTATCTGTAACATTAGAGATGAAGGTCCCTGGAAAGGACGGAGTTGTGGTCTCTCAGTCTACAGAGCATCACCAAGAGGGACTTTGGAGAAGACAGTTTGCTGTCCTAGCTCTGTGCTGTCCATTACTAAAGCCACTAGCCACACTGTGGCTATTGAGCACTTGAAATAGGAGAAGTCCAAACTGAGATTTGCTCTAAGTGTAAGTGACACACCAAATTTTGAAGACTTAGTATGAAAAATAGAATGTAAAATATCTCATCGGTAGTTTTTTTAATAGGAATTACACGTTAAAAACATAAGTTTTGGATACATGGGTTTATATGCAAATATTAATTTCATCTATATTTTAAAAAAATATATGGTTCCTAGAGAATTTAAAATTGCACATATGGCTTGGATTAGGTAGTGAACAGTGCTGTCTGAGCTAACAGTTTCCAACCAAATAATAGTAACTTGAAGAAGGGCCTAACTTTACTGTTAATTGTTCTTTCTGAGGTTTGCAAGCAGAGCGTGGGTCCCAGTTTTGACCAGAGAGCCTCCCGGAAGACTCCGTCTGGTCTATGTTGTGTTCTCAGTCTGCACCTTGACGAACGCTAGGGCCCCACAAGCTCTACTCCCGTGATTTGTCAGCGGTAGGCGAGGGTCAGGCCCCAAAGGGATGCCTGCTGTGGGACACAGGGGACTTTCCCCTTCCTTTATTCAAGCAGGAGACTGTTCAGCGCACTGACTGAGTGAAGGAATGAGCATGCGAAATCTGTGTGCGCATTTGTTTACGGTTCAGGCTTTGGACCGGCTCAGGCCACCGGGCTGATTCTCACTGCCACCATTCACGGGCTCTGTGACCTGCCTCGTCCTCTCGGGGCCCCCGGCTCTCCAGTCTGTAAAGCTGGAGAGCTGCGTGTGCCACCATGTTTTGAAGAAGCTTCTGGGGCTGGTCGCTGAAGCAAGGTCTGGACCCTACCCGGGTCCCTGGAACAACCTGATGGCGTGGAGGGCGAGCACATGTGGGGTGCAGACATGTCACCCTCGGTCCAGGCTTGCCGGCGATCTGAGTCCTGGCAGCGTGAGTAGGGGAAGTGTGTATCCACCCTGGCCTGGAGGAGTCTGCCGCTGAGAGCTGGGCCATGAGGAGAGGGGCTTCTCCTCCCCCAGAGCTCCCTGGCAAGCCCGGCCTCCTGCTGGGTCCGGCTCTCTCCTGCTCCACAAACCTTCTCCACCTGCGCTTTCTGTCCCTCCCACTTCCTCTGTTCCCTCGCTCAGACCTACCCTGGCCTTTTCCTAAGTAAATAAAGGCTCTCAACTTCCTGTCCTTCTATCATCAACCCACATTCTCCCTCCTTCAGTCTGCTTACCTATGATGCAAAAGGAAAATCCTCTTCCTCTTGTGTAAGGCCAGCCTTTGTACTGTGCTCCTTGCTCTCACTTTCTTGAGACCTAGGTCATGTCTTATTGAATTATCTCTTTTTCATCTCGGGTCATTTCGTAGGGCCTATTAAATATCCTTAAATCCCTCCTTTTTTCCCCTCTTTTTTTTAGTAAAAGGAGAAAAAAAAAACCTTTATCTTGCATTCTACTTATTTATCACTCTCTTTATTTTGTGTTAATTTTTTTATTTCTTTAAATCTATTTTTTTATTGAAGTAGAGTTGACACACTGATGTTACTTTCAAGTACACAATATGGTGGTTTGACTTCTCTATACTGATGCTGCGCTCACCACACGTGTCACTGCCATCTGTCACCACAAAATGCTATTACAATATCATTGGATATTGTATGGATATCAGTGGATATTCCCTATGTGCTGCCTCATATTCCCATGACTTATTCATTCCATGACTGGAAGTCTGTGTCTCCCACTTCCCTTCAACCATTTTGCCCATCCCCCATCTCCCTTTTCTCTCTTTTTAAAAATCAAGTTAAAAAAAAAAGAATCTACCCTTGTTTTGACTTCCTCATATCTCACTCACTCATTTTTCTATTTCTATTACCATATTAATTCAGTTACAAATGCACGTTCAAGAATCACCTGTAGACTAATATACCGATTTAGAACAACTCCAGACCTCACCCAATTATCAATCAAGTCAAAGGTAAGAATAGACGGTTCAGATATTTAGGGATTCTGGATTTTTATCACCTATGCAACCTTTCCTGGCAAGGTATGGGAGAACGTGTTCTGGGAAAATGCAGAAGTAGACCAAGAAAGAGGAAGGCATGGGATCTGGGAAAGGGGAGGGAGAACAGCAAAAGGAAGTCCTAAAAATAAAACAACATAGCAGGCCTAGAGGAAGACCAGTCCAGATTAAAACAGAAACCTCGAGTCCTCAGGGAGGACTCAGGTCTCCAGGAGGAAGAGTGGAACCAGTGTGTTTGGAGTGCAGGCAAAAAGTTATCAGTAGGTGGGTGACACAGATGCTGGAGAGCATCTTGGAAAAAACATGTAAGATTATTAGAGGTACATTGAAATTCAAACAAATGCAACACACATCTGGTAACTGCTGATCTACTCTGGGTCTCAATAGATTTGTATAGCGGACATTTCGTATAATGAAACCATATAATACGTGTTTTTTTTGTGTTTGGCTTCTTTCATGTAGTGAGATGTTTGCAAGTTTCATCCATGTGATACCTCACTCCTTTCTGTGGCTGAATACTATTCCATTGTTGGGATATACCACTTTTCATTTGCATTAGAATCTTAAACACCCTTGATAACAATGTGTAATTGAATGAACACAGGACCAGGTGGTGTGATCTAGTATACATTAAAACACAAGTCCTTATTGGGTTGTGAATTTGAAAAGGTCTATTTTTAACACGTTTTCTGAAAATATTTAGATATGAATTAAGTACATGTAGGGGAATCAAGAAACCATGCCAGCTGCCACAGACTTTTGGCAAAGATGGTAGCTTATGTATACATCTCTGAAGCTTTTCTCAGAATTGGAAATGGCCAAGAGACATTAAAGAAACAAAAACAAAATACCCCCAACTAATTTGTTTTGAAACTGGGGAATGATGCCAACCACATTTCAAAGAATTTCAAAATTCAAAGAATTTATATTAAGTACACAGCAGTGGGACCAGACGGAAGTGACAGAGAGGGAAGGAAATCCTAAAGCCCTATCAGTGCCCCTTAAGTTAAAGCAATTAAGGTTGAGAATGAGGATAGGATATGTGGCTAAAATAAGAACATGACACATGTCTTATGGCAATGAAAAGCAAATTGGGGATTTTCTCTGATCCATCTTCCCAGTAACTCAGGGTTTCACATGGAGGCAGATGAGGACTTTCCCAAACAGAGTGGTATTAATATCCACTTTCTTCTCCAGAGGATGGGGGGCTGTTTCATTTGAGCAGATGTATCAAGAGTGGTTACCAAGCCAACAGTAAACTGATGTGGAGAATTGCTTTCCTACAACAGAGAATGAAATATGGAAGTCGACCAACAAAGGCAAATTAGCCCAGTGCAAGGGGACCCAGGGGCAGACTCTGGCCTCAGTTCTTTCCAGTCTTCTGTAAACTTCTTTTGGAATGGTTTTGAGAACACAAATCAGCTCTCCAGCTGGATCTACTCATTTCTCTCTCTGTGGTTTTACCCATGGTGCCCTCATCCATTCATCTGATGTGAGATACCTTCCATAACTTGAGGACTCCCAAATATATATTTCCATCCAAGATTTCCCTTCAAAGTCCCAAGCTTGTTTATTTATTTATTTTTAAAGATTTTATTTATTTATTTGACAGACAGAGATCACACAAATAGGCAGAGAGGCAGGCAGAGAGGGGAGGGGAGAAGCAAGCTCCCCGCCGAGCAGAGAGCCCGATGTGGGACTCGATCCCAGGACTCTGGGATCATGACCCGAGCCGAAGGCAGCGGCTTAACCCACTGAGCCACCCAGGCGTCCCAAGCTTGTTTATTTTTCAGATGCATCACAAATTTATTGTGTCCCAAACCTAACTCCTGATTCTCACCCCTAATCTAAACCTGTTTCTCTGCTGAGAGAGTGGCATTATCCACCCCATTGCTTGAACCTAAAGCCTAGCAATTTCTCCCTCTTTTTTTTTTTTAAAGATTTTATTTATTTATTTATTTGATAGACAGAGATCACAAGTAAGAAGAGAGGCAGGCAGAGAAAGGTGGGGGGAGCAGGCCCCCTACTGAGCAGAGAGCCTGATGCGGGGCTTGATTTCAGGACTCTGGGATCATGACCCGAGCTGAAGGCAGAGGCCTAACCCACTGAGCCACCCAGGTGCCCCAATTTCTTCCTCTTATTTAACAAAACCCTCTATGCCACATTTGATCCAGTTCACTTAATCCAGAATTCCAATTCCAAAAATACATCTTGAATCCTTTTGCCAATATCTGAACTACTATGACTTCTCATTCGGATCAGTGACTTTGCATCCTAACAGTCTTGTTTTCCACCTCATGCTTCCAGGAGCAGCCACGGTAGATCTAAAGTCTCAGTCAGACCATGCACTCCTTTCCTTGAACATCTTAGTAACTTCTGGTAGCATCTCCAAGAACATCCAAGCCTGGGAGTGACCTAGTTTTGTCCATCTCTTTCACTTTAGATCCTGTAGAGTGATTAGGACAGAGAAGAGCAAGAGTGTTCCCAGCCTCAGGGCATTTGCACATGCTGTGCTTCATACCTGCTTAGTTCACACCTACCCTTTCTTCATTTGGATTGCTCATTTTCATCTTCCATATCTCAACTGTCACTTCCCAGGAGGTCTAGAGTATCACACAATGAAAGGCAGACTCCTCCCCCCTCTGGTATTCTCTCTTGAAGGACTCCCTTCTCTTTCTTTAATAGCTTGCCCCAGTTCATACTGGATATTTGTTTTCTTACTTGTTTATAGCAGGGAATGGGACTGTAAGCCAGTCGTAGGATTTTTTTTTTTTTTCCTTTCACCATTTTCCTTCCGGTGCCTGACATGCGGAAATCCTCAACTAATATATATTTCAACTAAATGAATGACTTAAAAAATAAGCAGGGAGCCTGGGTGGCTCAGATGGTTAAGCGTCTGCTTTCGGCTCAGGTCATGATCCCGGGGTCCTGGGATCGAGTCCCACGTTGGGCTCCCTGCTCAGTGGGGAGCCTGCTTCTGCCTCTGCTTCTCTCTTTCTGTCTCTCATGAATAAATAAATAAAATCTTTAAAAAAAAATAAGCAAACAGTAATAGAACAGGACAGAAATGAGATAGATGAAAAAATTCTGCTGCGGAGAATCAGAGGATTGCCATTGCTTTTGAAACCAGGGGATGAATGCATTTTAGGAAAGACAATGCAATCTCAGGGAGCATCCGCTTAGTGCTCTCAGGACACTGGAAGAAATAATGAATTCTTACAGAAGAGTTAAAAGATGTTACGGTAAGACAACAAAATGAGAGTGAAAGGGAAATGCAAGGGGAATGGTAGGACCATGGCAGAAATTGCAACAGCATTGGAAGCAACAAGGAGCAGAGTCGCCACTGCAGAGAATAAGGTCAGTTCAGTGAAAGGCGAATGTAAGGCGCTCTGAGGACACAGAGGAAAAGGACCACGAGAGCAGAGAACTGGAAGGAATATCCCGGACCTGCAACGGGCAGACAAACAAGAAAGGTGCAACGTGGATAAATGGCGGTCCTGACAGGGAGAGAGGAAAGGGAGCAAGGCTGCTTCTGAACACAGGAAAGGTCCAGATATGCCCGTGCATGATTTCATGACAAAATTAACAGCACCAGGAAACATCTCGGTGACTTTCTTGAATTCAGGCTTACGGAATTACTTACTTATACTTTGCCTAGCAGAGTCCTACTCATGATGGGAACATAAGCTTTGGGAGGGCAGAGCTTCTGTACACAGTAGGTGCTCAATACATATATGCCAATTTTAACATATAAAGTTTTATATTCGCGTAAAAATCAGCAAATAGGAGGAAGGACTGTGGTCTTTTTTGCTGACATATATAAGCTTCAGTAAAATTACTATAATAAAATTATATGTACTGAACAACAAAATATATACTACAAACTCTATTTGTAATCTGTGAAGAGAAGAATCAAAACAATAGTGGAAAGAAACCTTAGCATAATTCCTCTGAGTTCTTACCTAACCAAAAAGACAAAAGCACCTATGATTATAGATAAATTGAGTAATATAAATTAATAAGATATACTTAAAAATATGTAACAAATTTCATTCTTTTTTTAAAAAAAGTCTTCTTTTTAAAGTTCCTGGAACACTAAATGACAAATCTTTAGTTAAAAATAACCGATGTGCATAATATAATTTTATTTTAAAAAATCTGTATGCAGGGGCGCCTGGGTGGCTCAGTGGGTTAAAGCCTCTGCCTTCGGCTCGGGTCATGATCCCAGGGTCCTGGGATCGAGCCCCGCATCGGGCTCTCTGCTCCGTGGAGAGCCTGCTTCCTCCTCTCTCTCTGCCTGCCTCTCTGCCTACTTGTGATCTCTGTCTGTCTAATAAATAAATAAAATCTTTTAAAAAATCTGTATGCATGTATAAAAATATATTTTTCTGGATAAAAATAATGCAAGATAGAAACAGCAGTAGGAACAGTATTTTCTCTGGGTGGTAGGATTTCTTTTTTGGGGGGCATTTTGTTTTTTTTTTTAATTATTTTTATTTAAATTCTAGTTAGTTAACATACAGTGCAGTATTGGTTTCAGTAGAATTCAGTGGTTCATCACTTACATACCACACCCATTGCTCATCACAATACGTGTCCTTCAGACCCATCTGGGTGATGAGATTTCTAATTATTAAACATTTTCCTTTTATTTATATGAAATTTCTATCCTTTCTACGATGAAGTTGTATTACTTGGATAATTAAAAAAGCAAAGGGGGGAAGCTAGCCAACTGATACTCGGATAAAATATTATTAGTAAAGAGACGGTCCGTCCTAAGAGAGGGGTGACCAGGAAGACAGAGGAGATGTGCATACAGAAAACAAAACCTTCAGTGTGGCTTGGGAAGCTTTACTAAAGTGTAAACATTGAGAGAAATTCAAGCCAAAACGTTCTATATGGAAAAGGCAGCCAAGGGTGCTGGTGCCCTTCACAAGCAGAAGGTTTTCCCAAGCATAGCATCCCACGAGGTAAAGAACAGAAAGAGAAAAAATCTCAAAGGAATATTGATATTAAAATGAACGTAATCCTGGAAGGATTATGTGACTCTGCTGCTGGTTTGGGAAAGTGAAAAGGACTTCGGGCCTCTGGGTGTGGTAAGAGACACGGCAGTAGTAAAAAGATCTCTGTAGCATTAGGCATTCTTGAATGTGAGGGCAAGGTCTGCCCCTCAGCCCGCTTGTAACCTGATTACTGAGACGTCTCTGATGCTCAGTTTTCTCATCTATAAAATGGGGGTAAGGTTGCTTGCTTTGGATGCTTGGTATATTGAATTACCCAAAGAAAGTCTGTGAACATATGTGGATAAACATACTGTATGCGTGTATGAGCACATACATATATATATACATATATATATATATGTATGTGGTATCAGGCGTAAGTGAACCCGGGGTTGGTTTGGAAAGAAATGGGGCTGATCTTGAAGAATTAATTCGGTCTATACATGTGGAGCATGAAACACAACAGGCAGAGGGGCACAGAGTACTTGTGTCTACCTTCACGAAGCTTACACACAGCACCTTACAGGGAAGCCAAAATCTGGACCACAGATCCGCAGGCGGGAGGGAGAGGGATAAAAACTCCCTCCTGCATTACAAGGGAGGCTGGAAAAAGCCAGAGGAGAAAAATAACAAACCGTCCACAGAGAATTATTCGATTTCATTCAATCGACAATGATCACAGCCTCATTTTTCTTCTCCCGATCTTCCAAGCTCATTACTCAGGAGGGCAATGTAGGCACGGAGAATCGAGAAGGTGGGGCTAGGAAGCTGGTTAAAAAACCCAAAAGCTCCTGTGTTTGTTTCTGCCTGCTTGCCCGGGACCAGTGTTTCACAAAAGGAGTGAGAAATTAGTAACCACATGCTGGGCAAGATGTTCCTGAGAATGTCAGGAAGCTTGTTTGTCAACCTTAATTGACAACCGATGTTTCAAGACAAAGCGTAATTCTCATAATTTAATGGGACAGCATTGCTACTTAATGCCAGAGGGGGCAAGAGTGGCTATAGGGCCAAAGCCTGTAGAAAGGAGAAATACAGACAAAATAATTCCCTTTTTGTTTTAGGAAAATGTAAAGTGGTGCCCCAGGGATTGTTGGCAAATATTATCATCTTTGAAAGCTACTACTTAACACAAATTCCGGGAAACCAGAGACTTCTGGGTAATGTGAATCACAGGGAAAGAATGCCCCATTCTGTGGCTGCAACTTTTTAATGGAATACTGGTTGATTTTTAGTGAAGAAGGCCAGGGGTCAGGGTCAGTTTGGGAGAATTTCCTGCCTGTTTCTGTTAAGGCGCCTCCACAAGATGCTTCTTTCTGGCCGTCTTGAAAAGTTTCCTGGGATCACCTACATGTGGGAGCCACCCACATCTCTGGGGGCAGGGCTCCTCTTTTGCTCTACATGGCTTAACTGAGGGCGGAGCTCAATAGCTCTGTGTGGAAGATGCTTCTGAAGATCTTTTCTGAGTCACTTCCTAATGAAGAGTTCTGTGGTAGGAAAGGGCAGGGTGGGGATTGGGGCAGAAGGATGCTTTGAAAGACAGGGCCAGACTTGGAGGAGTCAACGCTTCTATTAGAATCAAGGAATGACAAACAGCAATTTGGGGTTCCAGCGTCGGTGGAGGGCAGGTGTGCAGGGGATGAAGCTGGGAAGAGTCTGGGACTTCCTAGCGCTTAGGGAGGGGAGTTGGCCCCAGCTAGGATGGGGAGAGTGTCCCTAAAAGTCCCCTCCTGGATCCTTACCGGTGCAAATATGGTGGAAGGGGGAGCCTGAGGAGAGGGAGGTCAGTTAGGAGGAGGAGAGAGTGAGGGGAAGGGCAGGACTTGCCACGGCAGAGCACACAGAGAGAAGGGGGACCCAGCGACAAGAACGTGGAATGGATAGGATTTGGTGATTTCGGTGCAAATGATGAGGGGAGATGAGGCAAGCCCCGTTGGATGCCGGTAGTGCCCCTTACCCAACAGGAGGAGGGAACTTCTTATTTACCTCTCTGGTATTTTCTCTGGACGCTGATGGTTCTTTTTGGCTGCTAGTGGAATTTGAAATGGAGAAAGCTAAAGATGGCTGACTGGTTGCTGCCCCATTGCTGACAGGAAGAGAGTAGATAGAACAGCCACTGCTTTCCCTGTGAGCCAGCTCTGTTCCTGCGGGAGAGACATGTATCCCAGTATAGAATCTCGAGATCACCTGGCAGCTGTGGACTAGAGGTGGGTCCAGATGCCAAGGGGCCGAATGGGGAGCCCACCTCTACCTCTGCCTGGGTGGGTGTGGAGGTTGGGCATTCGTGAGGGCTTCCAAGAGGAAGCGACTCTTGAACTGAGGTTTGAGGGCCGCGTGGGTGTCCTGAGGGTGGAAAAGTGAGATGAGAAGTGGGTAAAGACACCGCATGTGAGAGAACATGGCGAACTCGGGTGATGACAAATGGCACAGTTTGGCTGAATGCTAGTGTGAGAGGAGGGAAAGTGTGAAATGAAGCTAAGAAGGAAATCAGGGGCATAGCAGGAAGGGCCTTGAGGCAATGACAGGAAGTTACAGTCTTTGCCCTGTAGCCGATGGGGAGACATTGGGGAACTTTGAGGAGAATTACAGATGCCGTTCTCTCGCCCACTCACGCACTCACCAGGTATTACCCAAGTTCCATGTTGGACCACTCCGGTAGCAGGGTGAAGGGTGGGCAAAGAAAAGATGTTTAGCAGAGAACACCAGCTGTTTTCCCAAATGTACGTCTTCTGCCTGGATACACAGCTAGACCACAGTCCTCTGTCTCTCTTGCTGCTAGTTGTGGCCATGTGTCCTTATGCCAGTCTACGCCATGTATGCAGAAGGGAGCTGTGTTGCATCCTGGCGAGGGCCTTTGAGACCTCCCCTGTGCTAGGCTTTATGCTTTTCCTCCTACTGGCCGATTGAGTTAAGACCTTGGAAACCAAGTCTAGAAGATCCTGGTGCTGCCATCAACACAGGCCTCCCTACTCTCTGGAAACGCACCCTCAACTGTAATGTGAACCAGAAATAAACATTTATTATGTTGAGTCATTGTGCATTTGGATCTACTCCCATAGCTTAGCTACCCTAAGCGTCCACAATTGGTGTGAAGAAAATGAAGGTCTCAGCTAGGGCCATGATGGTTTTTGGATTTGAGGATGGCCCCACTACTTCCAGTTGTCTTTTCTGTGGTTTGGAAGGAAGCCCTGGGCTTAAGCAGGTGGGACCCTAAGAAGGATTTAAGAGTTGGAGGCCATCTCTTGCCATTGCTCATGGAAGTTAGTAAGTGCTGTGTGTGCCACTGTTTCTTATTAGTGAGAAGGGGGGAGAGTGTGTTGCTGAAGTCACTTTGGTGGCGTCTAAGGCAATTCCCTGCAGGACTCCCTCCCCATTAACTTTGGCATGTTCAAAGAACTTTCTGGCTCTGCCTCGCCTTTTCCCTGACCACTGAGCTCTTGGTGACTCTCCTTGTTCTTCCAGACATTGACATTCATGGGCACTGTCTACATAATACAGTCAAGCCTTTCCCAGCTTACCAGAAAAATCCCTTGTTCCACGCAGCCCCTCCTCTAGCTACAGCGCGTTCTCCTTTGCCGGACAGCCAAACTTCTAAGCAAATCCTCCAGGATGGTCTGTTCTCCTTCACCCGGGGAGCTGACTCCTCTCCAGCAAGTCCTCCAGAGCTGTTCGCACAAGCCTACCAGCTTAACCCTTTCCTTGCCGAGCCCAGTGGATATCATCCAGTGCTTATCGCCGGTGACCTTGAAGGTTTCCCCTCAGCTTCCCTGACTGCAAACTATATACCTTAGTAGGAGCATGACTCCAATAACCCAATAATAGAATACATAAATATTCATGTATATGTATGTACATTTACACAGGAATATACAAAACAGTCAAGGAAATGTTAATACTGCTTGTCAACTATTAATCACGTAAAATCACGTTTTGATGGAGCCAAGGCCCCCCTCCCAGTCTTCGTATTTCTCTAATCTGCGTGGAGGGTCTTTTGTTCTCCTCTGCTCTTCATAGGATTTTTCCTCTGGTGTACGTTTCTTTCTCTTAGTTTCTTGTGGTTGTTGGGTTTATTCCTGTTGTCCCAAAAATCTAGCAGTCTTGTGCATTCGGTCTATCACCTTGATCCAATTCCAATATGACTCCTGCTGTACCTAGGAAAAAATTTTTGTCTACTTTAGATCTTTCTGTCCTATTCCAGTCTCTTTTAGGGACTGATAATTTTTATTAATTGCTTTGGATTTTTTAGGTCAACAATGATATTAGATACAGACCACAATTTTATCTCCTTCCCCAAAGCTCCCTCTCACTTTTCTTTTCATTGTCTTATTTCATTGACTAGAAATTCCAGACTATGTTAGACACGGTAAAAGTGGACATCTTTATCTTATTTTTGGTGTTAGTGGGGCTCACTTTTTCACCATGTATATCATATTAGTTGCTGGCTGTACATAGGCATTCTTTATCTTGTTTGGGTTCTACCTCTTTGTTCCCTCTCTTTCTAGGGCAATTCTAGGGCAAAAAATTGAGCAATTTTTTAAAAAACTTAAGTATTGATGTCAAGTTTTTATCCAATGCCTTTTGACCTTCATGCACAAGTCTATTTCTTCCCGTTTAACTTAATGAAACAAATACATTTCCTAATGGAGAGAGGTCATCTGTTACCCCTGGTCTTCTTGCATTGTGTCCAACTGTCACTGCAGAGTAGGATGAAAACAAGACCCTGAGTGACAAGTGACAGGACGTCCCCTGCCCATGAGGAGGGCAAGATGGATGGACTGCAGTCTGATTTTCTAGTTGTCGTTGTTGTGTTTTTTTCCCAGTCACAGCGAGTTTTCACCACCCTCTGAGAGCAGAAGCCCGCCCCACAGAGAACAAGAGTCTGAACAGGCAGCTTCCTGGCCAGGGCCTCAGGACTCTGTTGCAGCCATGGAATAAGACAGAGCCACCTGGGGAACAGGATAGAAGCTATCTCTTTGGCTCTTCACCAACTACATAACCAGATGTAGACATTGCATGTTTTCTCCTCGTCAGCTCAACATGCCAGGAAGGGAAGCAGGGCCCGAGGTAACGAGGACCTTCTACTGTTGCTTCTCTCCTTCTCCCCCTTTTCTGAGTAGGGGCTTTGACTCTGCACTAGTTCATATCTGAAAACTGCCCTTAATCCTAAACCTTAGGACTAAGCCTCAGGAGTTCCAACAGCGACGGGCAAATCCTTTTCTTGTGAGTGCTGTTAGGCAAATGCAGCCAGTTATCTCCTGTGTTCACAATTATTTCCATGAGGTACATCCTGGACCTTTCCCACGTATAGAGCCTAATGAGTTATATGGGAGGGAGACCCTCCTTTTTATTTATTTATTTATTTACTTATTTATTTATTTGACAGACAGAGATCACAAGCAGGCAGAGAGGCAGGCAGAGAGAGAGGAGGAAGCAGGTTCCCCGCTAAGCAGAGAGCCTGATGTGGGGCTCGATCCCAGGACCCTGAGGCCATGACCTGAGCTGAAGGCAGAGGCTTAACCCACTGAGCCACCCAGGCGCCTGACCCTCCTTTTTTTTAAGAAAGAATTCAGCAGTCATGGGAGTTGAGCCATCTTTCCATGAGTGTGTGATCCTAAAGCCTGCCTTAGTATTTAACTGTAAAGTAAGGCAACAGCTTAAAACATTTTAAGGTCCTAGTGAGGAGCCCAGTAGGCTAGGTTATCATACTGCAGAAGAGGCTTCCCGGTGTGCTCGCTACCCCAAACAGACTCGGTGAGTGGAGGTCTGGGAACTCTGCTCTGCCACCCTCAACCCCTCCAGCATCTTTCCCAGTTGGACCCTGGAGGGCTCCTGGTGGGCTCTAATCCTCGCCCTGCTAGAAGGAAAAACTTTTCCTCACGAGTGGTCACACCTACCACATGACTGATTGCCACGAAGACCGCCCCCTTGCACTAACACAGAACAGGCTGGGTGTGAGCCTTGATTAGGCCACTCAGTGACCTTGCACAGAGTTTTTGGGTAGATCACACTGCTCTCTCAGCAAGGTAGAATTGGGACTGAGAGGTCCAGCCAATCAGGAAGTGGACGTGAAGATCCCAGGTCAAGTGAGATCAAGAGAGGAGGGCAAGGGGATCAGGTGAGAAGCAAGAGAGGACTTAAAAAGCCAAGGGCAGGGCACCTGGGTGGCTCAGTGGTTTAAGCCCCTGCCTTCGGCTCAGGTCATGATCTCAGGGTCCTGGGATCAAGCCTCACATCGGGTTCTCTGCTCAGCGGGGAGCCTGCTTCCCCCCTCTCTGTCTGCCTGTCTCTCTGCCTACTTGTGATTTCTCTGTCAAATAAATAATAAAATCTTTAAAAAAAAAAAAAAAGCCAAGGGCAGGTGAACATTATGAGGGAGGAAAGACTATGAGGGAACAGGACAGACATCGGAGGGCAAGAAGGAAGGAACAGATGTGCTGAAAAATGTGGGCGAGTCTAAGGAAATAATGGCCTAGGTTTTAGATGTTTCAGGCTATGGTTCTCGGGAGGCACCCAAGTGTGCTTTCCTTCTTGTTCTTGGATTTCTGTGACAGTCCTGTAGATTCTCAAATGACCCACCTGTGTATGTGAGCTTGTGTGTTCTCACAGCCACAAGACCCAGCTCCAGACATTGACCGTAGGAGAACCTCCTTTTGTAGGCGGTGGAACCGTGAAACTCTCTCTTTCCCCTCATCCTGTTTATCCTAATTCTCCCACCTCACAGGAATCCCACAGGGACAAAGCTTGGCTGGGAATGTCCGGAGCTTGAGGATTTGAAGGTCACCAGCAGGGCTGAGAGCTAGCTCTTCACACTCATATCCACGAGTGTGGATCTCCTCCACACTGGAGGAGCCTGGAGATCTTCTATCCCTGCAAGAAGGGCTCATCGAATGTTCTCAAGTTGCGAATGGTCATCTACCAAGAGTGCTGGGTAGCCAGTCTCCTTCCCGTCTACTTACACCCCTAAAATTGGCTAGGACGGCAATGCCACCTGATTCTCAGTCCCATTCCTTGGAAACAAAAAGAGCAAAAGAACAAAAGGTGAGAATTAATTGTAGATTAATTAATCTTCCCTTTCAGGAGAAGATATCTGATTGTGGCTCAGTGGAGAAAAGAGGGTCTGAATGTGATCCAAGTCAGCATGGGGAATTTTCCAAATGCCCTAGGATTCCCAGAGAGCCCCTGCCCCCCCAGCACCCCCCCTGCTCCCCCACTCACTGACCTTACGGGCCCATTTCATGGAGCAGTTCTTCTCAGATTGGGACTCAAGGGTGGAGAGAAATTGGATGGGCATGCCCGAGAAGAAAGGCATTCCCTGTGGAGAAAGCAGCACAGTGGAGGGTGCGGGGAGGGTCAGCATGCTATCTAGATGGAGAACTAAGGACAAGAAGGTAAACTGAGGCCCAATCCTGCTGTGCTCTGTGGGTGGGCAAAGTGAGCATGAGAGTTATAGGAATAGGAGAGAGATGCACCAGAGGCCTTGGGGAAGGACTCAGCTTTGTAAGGACTGGAGTGAAGATGATGGGGGAGGAGAGGCCCTTCTTGAATCACTTTAAAAAGTGATTCAAAGACTCAACTGACAGGTTTACCAACGGATGTAAACATAGTCTGTCTCAGTGAGGGCTAGGCTCAGAAAGACACACTGAGATCATGGCTAACTTAGACCGAATGTTTCATGTCTGCGCTGGGGGAGGTGTGTTGGTTTATGTCTCTAACATGTATGTCACTAAATCCTTGAATGTGCTTGTAATTTGTATGAAAATACATATATTAAAAAAAAGAAAAACCAAACCCAAAACACCCCCTCCTCCCAAAACCAAAAAACAACAAAACCAACCCAGTCTCCCTTTTTTTCCCCAAGAGAGTTTAAGCTATCCTATGGTCTCTAGCCTTGGATTTTTAATTCACGGCAATGATTTTCAAATCAGTGAAACACTTTCCGCGTATTATCAATTTCTGACTACAAATTAGAAAAATGCAAGCCCTCTGTCTCAGCACCCGGCATCTCTGAGATGAGAATGTCTTTTCACAATGACATTTGAAGGCTTTCCGGAGGTGACCGATGGGACAGTAATTCTGAGTGAATTTAGAGATTTTAATTACTGTTGTATTTAATTGCAAGTGGGTGCTGTGGGGGAAAAAAAAAAAAGCTGTCAACAAAGGAAGTAATTATTCCAAAGCATTACATCTGCTCCCCGTTCTCTGTCAAAAATTTCTCACTAAAAATGTGTTTCTTTAAACGTAACTCAAAGCAGCTGATGAAATGTAAGACCAAGGAAAGTTTCAAATCCCAGAGCAAATGCTGGGGACTTGACTCAGTGACAAAAGACCTCCTCACCATCCCTCGCATCCCTTCCCGGGGCTTCCTACGTAAGTAAGTTCGGATGCCTGCCATTTTGTTTCCAAAGCTCAGTATTTTCCACTTAAACACTTCCTTTTCATAATACTTCTGGTGTCTCTGGAGTGTTATTACCGTTTGATTTTTCCCTTTTAATAATGACTCTGACTGCGGTGTGTTTTTTTGTGTTTTTTTAAGAGAGTGGACGGAGCAACACTGAAGCTACAGACAACTGTCCAGACAGGAGGCAATCCCGCAAACCCTCCCAGGATGCCTGCATCAATGGCCAAGGCCAGCGTGTGGAAGGTGGTCTTTCCCAAGATTATTCCCCAGTGTCCTCTAGCCTGCTGGGAACTGCAAAGATCCAGCCCATCTGCGAGGCCCCTGGGGACCCAATAGATGAGCAGAAGATGAGGTCAAAACCCAGAGTTAGACCGACCTCTCTGGAAGACAAAGAGGCAGCCGCCTTATCAGTGAATTTAATGAGCACCTATTTGTGTGTGGGAACTTTGCCTAATGCAGAAATCCCTGTTTCCAGGGTGTTTATCATATACTGATGAGACAAGGTGCATCAGACCAAAATGATTTAATTACCATCTCCCCAGGCAGGGGCTTTTAGATGATCTTGCTCAGTGGAATGTCTCTTGTTCTTCCCCATTGGAGAACATCATGATTCCTGCCTCCCCGAAACATTCAGAACCCTTTGTCTACAGATGTAATTGTACATTTATCAGCTTACCTATTTCTTGTCTGTCTTCCTGTGCAGAGCTGAGCTGTAAGAACAATAAGGCGTGGGTTGTGTTCATTTTGCTGTTGCTCTATATCCAGTAGCTAACACGGTGCCTGGCACATAGTAGGTGCTCAATAAATGTTTCTTGAGGGAATGAATGAATGAATGAGTGAGCGAACAAAGGAAAGAGAAGCTTGGCTGGGGAAAGTCTTCTAGGCCAGAAGAACATGTTGCAAGCCCAGCTAGAAAGGAAGCTGGTTGGAGCCACTTTCGACAAGGATAAGCCACTTTCCTCCCCAGAAATGACTCCAAACGGCAGGTGGGTGGGTGTCTATATTCCTAGAGGGGTCTCCTAACTGAGGACCTCGTGGAAATAATAAAGGAATCCGACGAGGGTGACAGAGATGCCGTTGAGAAAGAACCACATGTATTTTATTCTATATTAATGCAATCATTCTATAGCCAGGGGTAGAATTTTGATGACAGCCACCACCCCTTCCTCCCTGAGGGGCTGCACAAAGCCATTGCCCAGTGTGGCTTGGGGAGCTGTTTCTATTCTAGCTTGATCCAGATTTCTCTTCTCCCAGCCTCTGCTGACCTCCTTCTGAATCTGACATGGTTCCTTAACCTACTCTGCCTGCTTGGGAATCCATCACTTCCTTGTTTTGGGGTCTTATTACTATTTGCAGAATATTCTCAGTCTCTGAAAATGTGATTGCTCAAATTTCACTTTAAAGACAGTCAGTATCAGCTGATATTTATAGGAGTTTTACTTCCCTCCACTCAAGGCTGCAGAAAGCCTCCTGCCGGTGAGAATTCTCTGAGTTCTTTGCCTCAGTGAGCGCAAGGACGGGCCCAGGAACAATGGTAACATACAGCCACTATTTCCGTGTATTTCCCGTGGGATCCACGCCATGCTGACTCCTCTAGGTAACTATTTACTCCTGCATGAGGAATCTGAGGCAGAGCATGTATTAAATGGCGTGGGGTAACCATAGACCATGCCAAGCCTTATTTTCTGCTGCTGTTACTATCCCTGTAGTGTGGTGGTCAAGGTTATTCTCTGGACCCTGTTATTTGGGGGCCTCCCTCCTCTAGGGCGTGAGAATCCCCTCCTGCAGTCCCCTGAATCTGGTGGCAGTGGGGAAGGGAAAGGAGAGAGGATCAAGCAGAAGGGTTTAGATTCCAAGGCTAGAAGTGGGATATCCCAGTCCTCTGCTCAAATTCCAGTGGCCCCAGAAATCAATTCCGTGGCCCCATCTAAATGCAAGGGAGCTGGGACGTACGGTCCGGTTATATGACCAGGAAGAAGAGGAAATGGTGTTATTGAGTAACTAGTTTCTGCCTCCCGAAGGTGAAGTGAGTCATAATACAATAAATAACCCAGATCTGGGACTCACCTATGTGCCAGCTGCAAGCTGCTAACCGCAGGACAGCACTCCCTTTCCTCCTCCCCTCATCCACCAGTTCCTTGTTGCTGTTGTTTATTTTGTTGTTTGTATCTTGTCCTGTAGCCATCCCATGAAAGGAATGTTATAATCTGTTCTTTGTCAGGAGGACACTCCTCCTGATCGAGGGCCAGGAGGAAAATGGATATTGGAAGGGACAGGAACATGAATGCTGAGACCCTTCCTCCGAGAAACGATGCGACCTCCCTCTGTTCATGTCAGCAGCTAGCTTGGGGTGCTGCTCCTGCTGCGGCCACACACCACAAGGCCACGTTTGCGCAAGGACGTTGGACCCCCTCTGTGGTCAGCTTGCTGGATGCCTTTAAGTGGCAAGTGTAGTCTACCCTCACTACACCTGCGTGATGGGTACAACTTTATTTTACCAGCTCAGCTGTGCAACATAGGTACTTTTAATATTTCTTGAACTCCAGGGCTCATACTTCAATTCATTCTAATACATGCCTTTTCATGCATGGGCATCTCTGAAATCCGGATCTCTCTATTGATGGCATCTCTCGATCTCCATTATGGGCCAGGTGACAGGGCCAATGTAACGGCCTGTGAATGTCTGAACTTGTTCACCGGCTTTGATATTCTTGTCCCTTCTGTGGGATTCTACGCATTGTATGTAGCACCCAAATTGAGTTTAGTCGCTGTTTGAAATGTTTTCAAAATGATCATCCTGCGTTTCAGGATTGAAATGAAAAGTTGGAGTTCACAGAAAGGTTGGGAAGCAGAACAGTGGGGTGTAAAGTTGGCATGAATAAAGTGAGCATTCGTGTTTGGGGAGTCCCTGGAAAACGATCACCTCATGCAAGGTCCGAGAGGTAGATTACTACAAGGATTGGAAACGTGGATACATTTTGTTACTGAGTGATGTGAAAAGACATCGCCTGTTTGTACAAGTCCAATAAGAACACACCCACATTAAGCCTCTTTGAATGGGTGACAGCATCTGGGAAGGAAGCCTGGAGCCAATGGTGGGGACCCTTGTGAGAAATGTTTTATCATCAACACAGAGGACAATATGGTCCAGGAAAATATGAACATTGGTTTGGCATGGTTAGATTCTGAATGCAAAGATAACTTCCAGAATTTCTTGATTAATTTATTGTCTTTATGCATACACAAGAGTGATATCTAATAAAAGTCTTTGTCCCCATAAGTCTAGAAAAGCTTCTTCAGCAAGCATAAAATACTAATTCTAAGTGATGAGAAAGCATTGTTTCATAGACTAATTGCCATCTTTCTTTCTTAGTGGTACATAAATTAATGATGCATTTTACAATCGATGGCTTCTTAGTATCAATGAAATAGCAGCTTTCCCATTTGAGTTCCCATTCCCTGGGGTATTAGAAATTAAATTTCTGTCAGTTCAGCAACACCCCTCCCCATGACTACACTGCATTTCTTGGGGCCTTGCACACAGCTACCACTGAGACTGAAGCCAATGCATTCGCTGAATGTGATTTTTCCATCTGTGGTGGGAGCCACCGAGATGGCTGTGTCTGGTGCTGGACAGGACACGGGTCATTCCTGGGATCCTTTCTGTTCTCATCTCAGAGCTCTTTCAGGGTTGGTGGATCTCTCTGCTGGTTCTGGAGGGCTTGGGATCCACCTCCCTGGATACAGAGATTCTGAGCCAGGGAGGCCCTGGGCCCTATGGGGGAGCTCTCTTGAACACGAGGGTATTTTCCCCTTTGCACCCTGCGGAGTGGCTGGGCGCAGGGTGGGAGTCCTCCTCTCTACTACTCTTTGACATGGGGGGGGGGTCCAGCTTCTCGGCTGCACCTGTGGGGATAGGGAACCCCAGTAGCTGCTTTGACTGCTTCCGCTCTGGTATCTTGCAGCCCCGCCCCGCCCACGCCCCCGAGAAGGGGCGCATGTACCCTCTGGCTTGCGTGGGGTTTGTGCTTTTTCCCCGTCCCCACATGATGAGGGGAGGTGGCAGGCAGCAGGAGCAACTGCTGAAGACCCTCCCAGCCTCCTTTCCAGCTCTCCCTGTCCTCCTGGTCCAGGCAATGCCTTCTAATCTGGAAATCCAGCAAACCTGGCTCCCATGTCACGTCTCCAATTTTTTGCAGCTCCTCAGAGGCTCTGGGTTCTAAAACCCGAGCCAAGAATAGACTCATGGTTCTCACTACTTTGTGAACAAGGGCCCTAGAGCACACAGCAGACTAAAGAGAAGGACGACCTGCTGGAAAGAAACACAAGAAAATCACACCGGCTAACCTGTAAAAATGATTACCCGATTTCCAGTTCTTGCTGTGGTGACCCTTTTGCCTTTATTTTCACATGTTCATGTGGATCTGTTTCTCACATTGTTGACTTTCTGCCCTCTGTCCCAGGAGCCAGTGATGCTTCAGATTTCTTGTCTCTAAAACTGCTTCTTCAGAAACCAGGGTGAGGGGACAGCCACTGTCTTCCTTCTCCTCCTCCTTCAATCGTTATAAGGTTTGTAACCTTTGTTCCATTCTAGAGAGTTGGTAACAGCAGATGAGTTCGAAGGAAGGAAAGAAAATCATGCAGATCCTCACTGTTCTAAGACCTAAGACACCCATTGGCTGGTGACATTTTTTGGTTTGTCCTTCCAGTTGGTTTTTAGCGATTACGTAGCTTGTGTATGTTTTTATGGAGCTGACCTCACATCAGGCATAAAACCCTAGATCCTGCTTAGTTCATTCAACTATGGCTGAGTTTTTTTTTTTACGACCCCAAAGTCTCCAGAAACATTAAATGTAGCAGCTTATGCAACGATATCCCTAGTGTTGAGCACTTAGCCTATCCCCATCGTCAACATAAATAAACAACATCACAGTGATGACACCTTTGTGCATGAATGTTTCCCCACAGTTGTGACTGTTTTCTTGAGATAGGCTCCCAGAGTCGGGATTCCTTGTAAGAAACCATCCAGAAACAAGGATATCCGTTAAGTGTCCTCTCTCCTTGGGAATCCGTTGTCCGACTCACACCCGTCTGTGGGTAGTACGTACTGTTTGCCCAGGAGTTTTCTACAAGCTGGTTTTTTTTTTTTCCCCCTCTCCCTCTTTAGCTTCTATGGATCCTGATGGCTTTTTCTGGCATCATTACAACGATCTGGCATTTATCCACACAAGGAGATGGACCATACCTACGAGGACAAGTCTGTCTCAAATGGCTACTTCTGAAGTTTTATTGTTTCTTAACCGAAGCTGTGGACAGACAACCTGTGGCTTTAGAGTGGGAGGATTATGTGGACCATAAAAGTGACTCTGAAAGTTACACGGCGGACTTGGTTTTAAACCAACCCCCAGTGCCGATAAGTAAAAAGTGTTGTTCTGTCCAAGGAGCCGCTCTGGATGGTTGAGGACTTGTTCTAGAGATGTGTCATCGCTCACGATGTTCTCAGGTCTCCTCTCTTGAAACTGCTGTCAGAGTCTTTTGAATATCCTCAAGGAAGAAAAAAAAAAAGGTTAATCCTTTGAGAAAGACTTGGATCTCTTGAGCCTTTCCGTGGTATTTGGAGTAAAGTCCGAGTGGACAGTGGAGTAGGTGAGGAGATGGGCAAGGTCAATTAGATGCCCAATGTCCTATTGTCAAGCAATGAGGCTGATTTTTTGCGTGGGGTGGAGGGGGTTGGCTAGTAAGTAGCACTGCTTATGAAGACAATACTCCAAGAAAAAAGAATTATATTATAAACCACATTATTGGGATTATGGTGGAGGCAGGATCTCTGCTCCCAAGTGTGTGGATTTGTGTTTAACCTTAGCTTATTACTTACCAGTGATATCATTGCAATGAAAATATTTACATATATATTTTTTAAAAGTCTGAGATCAAGAAGAAAAAATAAAATGTATGTACTGAAATGCATGGGCTTGATCCATTTTAACACCTCAGAGAAGACCCTGCCTCTTTTAAAACAAAGCCATTTTGCTCATTTAAAATAATACAGACTCATCCCGGAGGATTTAGAAAATCCAGGAATTTCGTGTCTTGGAGATATTCCTTCATAGTATCTTGAGGTAAGAATACCTTAGATTGGGTTCCCTGGACACAGATTCCACACCCCCACCCCCCCCCGCCACGACAAAAACTGCACACTGAATGTTTCCTGGGGAAATTACCCTGTAA
Organism: Taxidea taxus jeffersonii; assembly: GCA_003697995.1. Taxonomy (NCBI): domain Eukaryota; kingdom Metazoa; phylum Chordata; class Mammalia; order Carnivora; family Mustelidae; genus Taxidea; species Taxidea taxus. The sequence goes on from RCUC01140397.1 coordinate 232,219, forward strand.
GAAAGGGAGGAATACCCCAAATGGGGTTTCCACTGAGATGTGGTTCATCTGCTGCTGGAGCTGAGCAGGACGGGCCTTTCACAGTGGTTCCAAATTAAGGGAAGTGGGCAGGCTTTTGTATCCCTGCATCAGCAAGTCCTTGGCCCCCTGGAGGGGCTAATTTTGGATGAGTCTACTTCCTAGGGCCCAGAACAATTCCCAGTGAGGGGTGCAGCTGTGAGGTATCAGTGGGCATGGCCCAGCAGCTGGGGAGGGATCTGGGCTCCAAAGAAGGGGATTTGGGTGAAGCCAGCCTTATCTGCTACATTATGTCAACATTGGGTCAACATTGGGATTCACACAGGACATGCAACCTCACAGCCGATTTTTCCACTTAGCATTCTTTGCTGAATTTTCCCCCTTTCCTGGACTTCTTTTTGAAAACATTTTAAGTAACTGCCTACTTTATCATGCAGAAATATTATTTATTTAACCGTTCTTTCCTTGTTGAAGACTTAATTTTGAACAAATTTTCACTGTGAAGAATAATGTTGGGACGGACATGTCTGTGCCTCTATGATGTACACGGTAACAAGAAAAGAGCCCCCGCATATTTGACTGCTTCTGACTGACCAGGGTAGGCTAATATTTTTCTTGCATTCCTCGTGGAGTTTTTTATGAAAAACAAATGAGCCAATGTACATAAAGATATTACATTTACTAACTCGCTTAGTCCACATTGCATGTCTGTGATGTGGAGATGGTCATCATCTCCATTTTGCAGGGGAGGAAGCCAAGGCACAGAGAGGTTGATTACTTCTTGCAAAGTTGCCCAGCTGGTGAGACGGCAGACACTGTGAATCCAGAGGTAGAACAGTATTACTGGACTACTGCTCTTAGCCCGCTTTATTCTGGTGATTTTCCTAAGCTCACATCCTTAGAAGGAAAATCCCAAGGTCAAAGGGCATGATTAATTTTAAAGCTTATGAGAAGAATTGCCAGGAAGCTCTTCCAGAAGCTCCGTGTACTTCTACCGGCAGACGGTATGAGGGTTTATGTACCTGGAGTCAAGCCCGAAGAACTCGAGTCTTTAGAACCATGATGTGGAACTCGTCATCTGTCTCCTTGTCTTCGCATCACGCATCATTCTTAAGCAGAAGGCTCTCTTCTTGTTTTTTTATTAGCAGGCACAATTATCTCAGGATCTTCCTGTGAGCATTGACTAAACTGTGCCACCTACATTTCAAAGGAGAATTTTTCATTTGTGGAATGAATGTGTGAATGAAGGCAGGAGTGAGTGTGGACTGGCCACCCTGTGTTGGGAGCTGTGTGAGGGAAGCATGGGAGTGAAAACCTTGAAGAAGCAAGTCCTCCCCACAACAGCGGAGTGGTTTTTGACAACTGAAAGGCTTTCCAAAAATTCTTCAGTAGGGTTTCTCTTCGTCTTGGTTGAATTGCCTACTTTTATAAACACCGAACACCCTTTACCAGCTGGACTCTATCATGTGCTTGGAAACATCAACTTTTAGCTCTGGAAAATAACTTTGGGGTCATCTAGCCCCACCCCGTTATTTCAAGGAGGAGGAGCCCACACCAGCCCCCTGAGGGCATTTCCCTCTTCCGGAGGTAGGGCTGTGGGAGCTGGAGTTCTGTCATCTTTCATTCAGGGTCAGAAGAGCCCTTCAGAAATGTCTTAGATGTCACCAGAGTTATTTTGCATTATTTTAGCAGCGACTTAGACTGATCTCAACCTCAAGTACCTCGCTGTGTAGTTTACGTCTGAATTCTGAAGGATTTCTCTGGAAAACCGAGAAATTTTCCCCTCGACATTTTGACCTCTGGCACCATATTGAACCTCTCCAAGTTCATTCCCCAACCCCCCTATCTCCTCTTCCATCTCGGTTTTTGTGAGGCTTAAATGAGCCAAAGGATATAAAATTCTTCATAAAATACTTCCACAGAGAGAACTCTCAGTAAATATTGGCTTCAACTCCCTTCCCTGTCCCCATGTCTCTTGCCTTTGCTTGTCCCGGGAGTGGTGTAGAGTTGTGGGACCTTCTTGAGCCTCAGGATCCTTATCTGAAAAAATACAAATTATGTGTTACTATATATTCATTCCACAGGGTTTTAGTGGGGATCAAATGAGGAGGAGTGTGAAGAAACTAGCACACAGCCCCTGGCAGACTCCATAATCCATGGTTGTGGCTACCTCAAGGCCTTACTCCACCACTGATGTCAGTAGGCCAGTGTGTTGGTCATTTCATGGGATGGACGGTCTCTGGATCTTGTGCATTTTATTAATCTTCAGTCCTGCTGCATATAGACAAAGGATGGAATCTGTATAGAATCTACATAAGAAAGAGTATGATATTTAGATTTTTAGGGAGTAGGTATTCATCTCAGCCCAGTTATCTTCAACTTCTGAGTTTTCCTCATCTCTTTATTCCTTTGCTCCTGTTCTCACACTCTTCTTTTTTTCTCTTTTTTCTTGACGATACCTGAAGTATGCTTTTCCTGGTGATTCAGCATGAGGGGGGATTTGTGATGAGCAGTTGAAAGGACTGTCACCACACCATGTGGTCTGTCAGTTGCTAAGTCTGAGGGACTGGTCCTCATGGCCTGGGGCAGCCTTTAGTACACCCCTCGCTTTCCTGGGCCTCAGGGATGCCACTTCCTCCTTTCTTCCAGTTTTGCCTGTCCTCCCATCCCTGACGGTTTCTTCCTCTTCCTCCTCCTACCACAGAAGTTCTGAAGTTCCCCTGAGTTTCATGTGCAACTACCTTCTTCACTCATTTCCCACTTTTTTTCTGAGCGATCTTTATTGTATTGAATCCTAAGTCTGTGCCTCTGACCTTGACGGCTCAGCACTATCCGTGGTTGGACACCTCCTCTCAGGTATGCCTCTCATGCCAAGTCTACATGCCTCTACGCATGCCAGGTCAATGTGTAGAGAACACAACCCATCATCCCTTTCCCCCAAACCAGCTCCAGTTCCAAACTCTTCACACTACGCCCAATGAGGACAAAAATGGTCGGTCCAGGTGGCATGGTAGAGTGAATAAATTAAATATTTTGTCACTTTTCAAGTGTCACCTTCCCTATGAAGATGTTGATTCAACCCATCGTTCCCTATTTCTTTTTTTTTTTTTTAAGATTTTATTTATTTATTTGACAGAGATCACAAGCAGGCAGAGAGGCAGGCAGAGAGAGAGAGGAAGGGAAGCAGGTTCCCCACTGAGCAGAGAGCCCGATGCAGGGCTTGATCCCAGGACCCTGAGCCGATCATGACCTGAGCCAAAGGCAGAGGCTTTAACCCACTGAGTCACCCAAGCGCCCCAATCATTCTCTATGTCACGCTCCCTGTGCATTTATTTTATTCTATTGCTAGGCTCCATTTATGTTTCTTTTCTTCCGGATCAGGCAGGAGTCAGTAAACTTTTTTTGGTAAAGGGCCAGAGGGTGAATACTTTAGGTTTCGTGGACCATCTGATTTCTGCTACAACTACTCAACTCTGCAGTTAGTGTATGAAATTGGCCATAGACAAAATATCAACGAACGGAGTGTGGCTGTGTTCCAATAAAACTTTATTTACCAAAACAAGCAGCAGGGGCTGGATTTGACCCGTAAGCCACAGCTTGCTGCCTGTGTTCTAGACTTTGAATTCTTAAAGAGCTGCTTCATAGGAATTTAAAGTTTAGAGATCCTTTCACCAGCCAGAAGCTGTACGAGGCCTGAGGATCCAAAGTCAGGTAGGATTCAGTCCCTGACCTCACCAAGCTCCCATGGTGCGTTGGGGCTGCCGTAACAAAGTCCCATCAACTGGGAATTTTATTGTCTTATCGTTTTGGAGGCTAGAAGTCCAAAATCAAAGTGCTGGCAGGGCTGGCTCCTTCGGAGAGCTGTAAGATAATCTGTTCCTTGCCTTGTAGCCTCTGGTGGTTTCCTGGCGCCCTTCAGTGGTCCCTGGTTGTGGATGTGTCCTTCCGACCGTCCACCGTCACATGCCATTCCTCCCTGCATCTCCCACACCATCTTCCTTCTGTTTAAGTCTGCCTCTAGGGACGGGAGGTTAGTTCTTCCACGTATCACCTCTGGAGGCCACAGTTCCAACCCACAACAAGGTGCATGTGTTTACTGTGTGTATGCCAAGGGCACGGGGTGAGGGAGAGTCACCCTGTGGATGGTGGGAGAGGGAGAGAGAAAGGGCACACAAAAACCCGGCGCGTTTGGCCAGAAGGCTGACTCGTGTTCTGCTTGCCTGGAGAGAAAGGAAAGAGAAATCCAGGTCCAAGAGCCTGAGCAGACAAGCAAGGGCAGGACTGGAAGGAATGCCTGCTGTATACTAATCCTGGGGCAGGTACTCGGTGGTGAGGTGGGCGGCCGGGGCTCCCCCGGAAGCCGGGAGGAGAAGCTGGAGCAGTCCTCTCCGTGTGCAACTTCAGACCATGCTCACCCAGAGAAGGAGTTCATGAAGTCGCAGTGAATGACTGCAGCTCACTGGCAGCTAGGAGCCCCTTCTTCCAGGATGGGGGGCTCACCTGGTGCCCCAAGGGCTCGCTAGTGTCTGGGCTGTTACCCCCAAACTCCTTCTCTCACCGACGTGGGCTGGGTCCGCCACTCATCTCCGTGCCTTCGTGTGTGCTGGAAGGACCGAAGCGTAATGGAGCAGGGGGTCTAGCTTGCAGACCACTGTTCCCGTCGGAAACAGGCCGCGTGTTTATCGCTCAGTAATAAAAGTAGCCTGCGCTTGTGGGATTTTGACTGCGCGGGACGTGGTTCTAAGATCTCTATCCCCACGCCTTTAATCTACACGTGCCTCCCTGAGATACTGAGAGCTCTGTGGCCCCATGAAGGAGTGGAGGCTCAGAGCCGTGAACTGGCCCAGCACAACCTGCCTGGTGAGTGACTGGCCGGTAGCCCCCCGCAGTCCAGCCCCGCAGCCCGCGCTGTCTCCCCTCCTCTCTGTCTGGCCATGCTTGTCTGTCTGGGGCCCATCCTGGGTCCTTCGACCGCTTCTGGGGGCCTCCACTCTCCACCCATCGCCGTCTCCCATTCTGATTCTCCCAGGGCTCCCTTGTTCTCATACGTCTGCACCCCCAACACACACACTCTGGGCACCTCCTTCACTCTCTCTACGTTGGTTTTCTGGTCTTGGTGCTTTTGTGGGGAGCCGTAGCTGCTCACGTAAAGGACTCCTCATTTTTCTCAGCAGTACCGCAATGCTTACCAGATGCACATAAAACTCAGCCCCCGCCGATCTGGGGGGCGGCCAGAGGATGGAGAAACGGGTCCCAAGTGCAAGTCCCAAACCAGGCAAGGCGCTATGGCCATGCATAGCCCATTAAAGGGGATTATAGACTGCTCAGAGTAATCAGTTTCTAGAACAGAGTGTACAACATGCTCCCGGGGCTTGTGCTGGGAGCACAATTTTCTGGATTACTGTTATTCCGCATTTTACCCTTGTTTGACTTTACCAGGACATATTGTTCGGGACTGAAGCTTGAACACAGTTTCCTAGACCCGTGATTTCAGATTCTACCCTGGGAATGACTTGAGAGACAGCTTGCGGCAAACACCCAGCCGCAGCCCGCTGGAGGAAAGGCCGTGAACTTTGTACCGAGGGGAACTTTGGAATTTCAGAGGCCTGAGTCTGGAGAGGAATTCTGGGATGGTGGTGGGCGGGCGGAGCGGTGGACAATGGGGCCATTTTCATAGTCATTACACAAGATTAACTTAGCTTTTTTTTCCCTACAAAGCGTCCTTGAGGTGCCCCAGTGCTCTTTTTGGGTAACTTTCTTGAATAGAAAATAAACAGAGGGCCTTTGGCTCCGGATCATCACTGTACCTGCAGAAGGCCGCGTTTTAGGACTCGCGAGCTGTTTCTGAGTGCCCGAGTGTGTGTGTTCGGCAGGAATTTTCTGGAGCGGCATGAAGCGCTACTTTTAGTTCCCATGGATGCTGCTTGTTTCTCAGAGTGGAAAATGTTCTATTTTTGGCCACAAGAATATTTCTGAGGGAGAAAAAAAATTAAAGCACGGCAACAAGTTCATGGGTGTCGTTTTGCGAGTCTGAAGAAGTTTTCAGTCTCCTGTGCGTGGGGGAAGACGAGCAGCCCCATGGGTGCACGGGCCAGTGGCGTGGTGATAAGAGGGGCCATTCACTGTGGATTGCCGGGGTCTGATGGGAGGGCTCTGGGCAGGGGTGGCCTTGCCGGGAGGGGGCCGGCCCTTGGAAGCTGCAGCTGGGCCCTTGCATGGCAAGGGAGACCACTCTGAGACAGGCATTCTTTGCCTGTCCCAAATCTGTCTTGGATCATAAGGTGATCTCCCCCATCAGCCCCAAAGCAAGGCGGCCCTATCGGCATATCGGCCTCAGTGTTACAGTTGGCTGCCCGCCTTTTAGGGGAAGGACGTCCAGGGGCAGACTTCCAGCAGCGTCTGATCTCAAGGCCAATTGTGGGGGCCAGCTACATGGTGAACACAACCTTTTTTGGCTCTTCGCTCCATCAGACACCTTTCCAGGAAACGGCTTGGTGCCGCCGTGACCTTGTTGGTTACTGCCTGATAGCTTTTCTGTGAAAAACAGACAAGCATGCAACTCTAGGGGAGCATCGCCCACCCAAGCATCTTTTCTCGGGAGGCTGGAGTCCAGCTAGCCTGGCCCAGTGGCCCAGGGAAGCATCTTGGATGGGATGGGGTGTTTTGCAGACACGATCAGTGTGCCTGAGAGGAGTAATCACAGGCATGGAAATGGAGCTGGGCTCTGCCGGCTTTGATTGAGAAACCCAGGCTGGGTGGGAGGGAGCCCCTGTGATCTGACGCCCGGAGCGAGTGGGGTGGGGTTTTGCCAAGGGGCCTGGGACCTTCTCTCCCCATCCGGGAACTCCTGTCATCTGCCTCAAACCTAGCTGTCAGGTACAGATGGGGCCATGTGTCTGGATAACGTTTGATCCTTGGTGGGAAGGGTTGCTGTCCTCTCAGGAACGGGATCCCCACCTTCCAGTGATGAAACGCCGACTGAGGGCAACTGCTATTACTCCTTCTTTTTTTTTTTTTAAAGATTTTATTTATTTATTTGATAGACAGAGATCACAAGCAGGCAGAGAGGCAGGCAGAGAGAGAGGAGGAAGCAGGCCCCATGCAGTGCAAAGAGCCCGATGCGGGGCTCGATCCCAGGACACCGGGATCATGACCTGAGCCGAAGGCAGAGGCTTTAACCCACTGAGCCACCCAGGCGCCCCGCTATTACTCCTTCTTAAAGTCATGCCCTTCTGAGGAGCCCTGTTCCTGCAGCAGCTCGGAGGCCATACCTGTGAGCTTGCAAAGTTGTCTTCTCGGCTGCTGTCTTTAGAAATATGGGTTCAACATGGAGGAACTCGCATCACACTGTCTCAGAAATATGTGCGGATGCTGCAGGGCACCATTACTGGGAGCTGGCTGGATTTCTCCTGCCTGTACGCTCATTTATTCAACATGGATGTACCAAGCACCTGGGCTGTGCCGGGCAGGAGGGTGAACACGAGAGGCAGTTTCTGCTGATGTGGGGCTTACAGTTGGTGGAGGACACAGACAATACATAAACCTAGTGCCTTCCTGGCAGTGCTGGGCAGGAAAAGAACAGGGTCCTGAGAGACAGAAAGGATGGGTAGGGGTGACCATTGTGGGAGGGTGAAATTTAAGTTAAAGTCAAGGGAAGAGGCCAGTCATATGAAGAAATGGGGAGACAGAGGAGATTTTCTGGCAGAAGGAAGAGCAAGTGCAAAGGCCCTGAGGTGAGAAGGCTGGGCATGTCTGAAGAAGTTCACAACACCTGAGATGAGCTGGGGCAAAGTAAGCAAGGGTGGGAAAGGCTTGAGATGAACTTGGGGAGTTAGCTGTTGGGCTGGATCATGGAGCACCTTGTAGGCCACAAAAGGAACTTAGTTTTATTCTTGAAGTGCTGTAAAGCCTCTGGAGGGCTCGAAGCAGGGGTGTGACATGATCTCTCTTCAGTTTTGAAAGAACATCAGCTGCTATGAGGGGAATGGATGGGGACATCCAGCTGCTGTCCATGCAAGAGGTGATAGTGGCTTCACCTGAGGAGTGAGAGCACCTTCTTTCTGTCTGCGTTCATCCCAGTCTCCTTCCATGTCTTGCCTTCCCACCGCTGAACTGGTTGAGACTTTTACCCAGCTCTTTATTTTTTTTTAAAGATTTTATTTATTTGTTTGTCAGAGAGATAGAGAGAGTACAGGCAGGCAGAGGCAGAGGGAAAAGTAGGCTCCCTGCAGAGCAAGGAGCCCGATATGGGACTCGATCCCAGGACTCTGGGATCATGACCCGAGCCAAAGGCAGCCGCTTAACCGACTAAGCCACCCAAGCATCCCTTACCCAGCTCTTTAAAGTCAACCATCCCACTTGGTTATCTCAGTAAGCCAGTGAAGGACACAGGGAGCTTAGGCCGTGTCCCCAGAACACAGAGCTTCCAGAGGGTTTAGCAAGTTCCTAGCAGGGCCAGGTTCTTGCCTCCCCAGCCCAAGGCTCTCTGCTTCTCCATGAACCCTGCTCCGTTGACCTTTTGGTTTTTTACTGTCACTCTGGCTTACACATGGTGTTAGAAAATAATTTTCAAGAAGGGGAAATTTTTACTTTCAGAGAAATGTGAAGGGAACACGGCCAAAGATTTTATGGAACTCATTAATTAATGAAGGGACCGTGTTATGGCCTTGCTAAAAACTAAGAAGTGAGGGTCTTTACAGGCAATTTAATACAGAAATGTAGGGATAGAATCACTGAGTTATATATAAACCGGTTAATATCCAAAAGGCCATAAACCTTAGGGGTTATCTGTTTCACTGGGCAGAAATTATCTGCATCCCTTCCAGACAGAAATCTGTAAGAAAACAGGTAACTTCACTATGTCAGGGACTTTTAGGTCAATAAAAACAATGAGTGAACTAAGTGCATTCCCTTAGGAAAGGGGTCCTGGGTGGCTTTGGGAAGTTTCGCAAGCCCCCCCCCCCCTTTTGCTTTATTTCTACGTTTTTGTTGTTTTTTCTTTCTTTCTTTTTTTTTTTAATTTTTTTTATTTTAAAGACTTTACTTATTTATTTGACAGAGATCACAAGCAGGCAGAGAGGCAGGCAGAGAGAGAAGGGGAAGTAGACTCCCTGCTGAGCAGAGAGCCGGATGCGGGGCTCAATCACAGAACCCTGGGATCATGACCTGAGCTGAAGGCAGAGGCTTTAACCCACTGAGCCACGCAGGTGCCCCTGGTTACGTTTTTTCAAGATTTTATTTATTCATTTATTTTCGAGAGAGAGCGATTGGGTGGACAAGCTGGGGGAGGGGCAGAGGGCGAGAATTTCAAGGAGACTCCTTGCTGAGCATGGAGCCCAATGTGGGACTCGATCCCAGGACCCCAAGATCATGACCTGAGCCAAAACCAAGAGTCGGATGGTCAATATAGAACCATCCAGGTGCCCCAAGCTTTGGCGATTTTTCTGACACTGTTTCTTAGAGCAGTGATGGCTTAGTATAGTGACTGTGTTACAAAGTTCATAGAAAGCCGAGAGAGAGCTCAAAATGAGTAAGAAATGGGTCTGTTGCAAAGCAACCCCGCCTCCCCCAGAATTAGTTTGGATCCAGTCATGTTATCAGACACCTGTTGGGCCCTGACCACCAACGTGCAGAAGTCTGTGCAAGTCTGTGGAAGCACAACCCTTCCTAAAGAAGAGCTCCTGCCCTGTGGACCTCAAGTTCTAGATGGGGAGACAGACACGCAAATGGATGCATTCCACTTCATCCCGGTCAGGCCCAGGCAGAGAGGCGTGGGGGCTGTGCAGGCCTCGGGGTTGGGGGTCGGGGTACTTCCTAAAGAGGGTGCATTTGAGCCTGGGCTTGAAGGGTGGGAAAGGACTGGCAGGTTGAGAAGGGTGGGGAGAGGTGGAGGGAGAGGCATTGGGACAGGGTGTCAGCCACTGACCACATACATAGCCTGGGATGTGCAGAGAGACTCCCTTTTTTGGTTA